>JACXGJ010000349.1:0-26536 GCA_016801105.1 Esox niger
CTTCAGTATTATGTCTGGCTGCAATAATGTAAAGGTGCTTGGCGCCACCTATTGTATGGATGTTAAAAGTCATCACTTTTATGATGAATAAAACAAAATCCACCATTTTAACAACTAGAATCTACAGACTACTGGGCATTAACTACCGCAACTTGATTTTCCTTCAACATTTCCAAATTCCAACAGCCTCCGCATAAGACACCTTGATACCCCTGATACTCTCCATTTAGACATCTTGCCTGTCAAAGTATTTCTAATGATTAGGTTATAGCTGTATGTGGTGACGGGCAGCTGAGGCTTTTTGACGCGTTTGAGGCTTTCTTCAAAATGGTTCGAAAATCTGTTCGCTTTTGAAACTCACTGCACAGTGGTGTCACCTGATAGTCTGGAATAAATATCCAATGTTTAATTATCATATTGACTTTTCCACATGATCCAAAATGACTTTGTGGCGCAGTGGTTACGCATTCGCTTTCCAAAGAGAAATTGTAATGCCAGGTTCGTATTTCGTGTCATGCATCGCTTTGCAGCTAGCATTTTCAACTCTGTATCCGTTTTAATGTTTTGTATTAATATGGCACCATACACAAAATAAAACAAATTATTTCAGCAACAATAAACAGTATCATTTTAACTCAAAATAAGTAAAAATTATCTGGATTCATCTCGCACCATAACAAGTGAGAGTGGGAGTCAGCGACACTGCCACCTGCGTCACTGCTGGAACCGTAACGCTGGCAACTTTGCAAAATAAATGACTAAATAATAACAGAAGAGGTTGCTGTTCTAAAGCGTCGAACAACCACAGACGCCTGCATGCACGTGATCAAACGAAGCTTTGGACATCAATCACGTGGTATTATTATAAATGACCACGCCTCTGCCCTTTCGCATGGATTAGAATTGGTTGAAATTTCCATGCAAATCTCGATCTGAGAATTTAGTTCAATCTCCCGATCAATAATAATTAAAAACCCCTTGCATCCTTGCTATTGTTGAGTGGTGATGGGAAATCAAGCCTTTCTGAAGTATGCAAGGCTTTCGTCAAATTGGCCGAAAAACTGTCAATTCTCTCAAGGCGTTTAAACTGACTGCACAGTGGTGTCCGCTGATCAGTAATAATAACACATGTTTAATGTTTATAGATGTCTTTACCGCAGTATTCTACGTGACCTTGCCGCGCTGTGGTTAGGTGCGCTTTCTGAACTTGTATTGAAATGCTTGGTTTGAATCCAGTGCTCTTTCTTGCCTTTCCATCTAGCACTTTTCAGCTGTAATGTTTTGTATTATTTGTGTAAATGGGTTTGTATCCTGTCTTGTGAGGATGTTTTCTTTCCACACGCACATCTGTACATATATTTCACACAGGTGCAAGTGCAGATGTCTTGGTTACCTCGGTAAGCTCCCCTCCAGGAAAGATGAAAATGTCTGAACTGTGATTTTTTTTGTGATTGAACTCTAGTCAAAACATTCGTTTGAAAATTTAGATGCAATAACACACATTACTTGTGATTAGATGCACTTGTATTCCTTAGCAAACATTCCACGACATACTGTAGGCCTTTGTTGTGTTTTTTCATGGTGTACGTCTTCTTAACGAAAAGATTCGTTTCTAAAATAGCTTTTTATTTAATGTTTTTTTCTTATTGTTTTTTTTGTTCAACAGATGCATTTAAACTGCGTCTAAGGTTTCCAGTTCTAGCGTCGGATGTTTTCAATGAACACTGTTCATTAGGTAATTCGGCACAGGTTATAGTTTTAAATGAAAGCCGTTGCTTAAACATTTTATATATTATAATGGTGTAGTGGATGTTTGTCCCTGTGTATGATTGTCAATGAAAAAACGAATTACATAAGAAAAGTGAATACTGCCCAACAATATACCACAATATTGAGTCACATTACTCAGTAGCCTATATCGCAAAACAAAAAAAGTCACATTATGATATCATACAGTGGGGCAAAAAAGTATTTAGTCATCCACCAATTGTGCAAGTTCTCCCACTTAAAAAGATGAGGCCTGTAATTTTCATCATAGGCACACTTCAACTATGAGAGATAAAATGAGGGGAAAAATCCAAAAAATCACATTGAAGAACACATTTTTTTTTTAACATCTTTTATATGCTGGTCTACCAGCTTCATCAAAGGCTGACTTTTTCCATATCAAGTGATTTAGCTGCAAGTTTGGCATTAGGTAACCTAGGTCAGTGCATTATATTGAAGATAAATCTATACTTTTTTATTGCATATGAGTTACAGTTCAGTATGAAGCCAGTTTAATCCTAGTGGATTAGTTAGCTACTGGCCAATAGTACTAAACCAATTGGCTAGTAGTCTCAGCCGATATCCTTTGGTCTGTGTTGAGGAGAGAAATCTACCTGTATGAATCTACCTCCTCCAGAATTCCCTTGGGTGTCCGTAGTTGTACATTGAAACCAGTGGGTTGTTACCTCGGCACTGCACATCCAATACCATGGGTCTGATAATTCCATTAATACAATGTGCTCACACTTAGGTACACGCTTGAAAGATATAGTTGACCAGCACAAATATAATTGTGAACATTTGCAAAATTGGTGATGAATGATTTGAAAATCAGATTTGCAGCCATGGATTTCAGTGTGCAACCACTGACCACAATATATGACCAAAGTCTAAATGTATTAATTGAATGCTGACCACAAACGTTACAAAAATAAGGTTACATCATGGATTTGTTCCACACTGTGCCACTGAATTCCATGACAAATTTGGCTCCCAGTGGCTGCAAATGCAGCTTTGTTTTCAGGGCACGATATGTTGCAGTTCTTGGACTGTGGTGTCTAAAAACATTTGAAAAAAAGGAGGTTGATAAAGGTGTGCATGATGGGAATAGAAAACCCCTAATTTTACAAGACATCCAATTAATTCTTTAGGGACTATCTCCTGTTATATATATTGCGATTACCACATTTCTAATTGTACTTATGTGGACTTTATTTTTTCCATTTTATTTAAGTGACTGCATGAATGAGCTGAGGTACAAGCATTTTGCTACATGTTTGAACATCGGTTTTAATGTCTGTGTGACCAATAGAAATGTATCAAATAGTCCTTAAGTGGCACATAATAACGAACAAATATACATCAATAATCTGTTAGAAGCAAGAAAACAATCAGGGCCAAGGCAAAACAGACTCATTATGAAAATGCAAAGATGGCATGGCATAAAAAGCAAATGGGATTGTCTTTGGCCCATACAAAAGTTGACCTGCTATTTTAAAACTGTTGCTGATACATTGCTTCATTGAGCAGCAGGAAGCACCTATTCTGATCTTCTTTCAGTGACTGCATCAATCACATCAGCTCTGAACAAGACTTGTTATAAAAAGATCCGAAGCACTGTACCAGTCAGCCGGGAGAGATGTGCTGTTTAAGCGCAGCCATAGAGACAATGTATTTATTAAATGGTAAAGAACACCACAAATAATGGACTTTGTCTTAAAAGAGAGGATTGACCTGAGGTTTTGTCAACCCTTTCTTGTTGTCCTGGGGGTGATGGCTCTTCCCCACACGCTATGGACTCTATCACTGATTGGTTCCTGGTTGGGCTGTTTCCTCTATTGCTGGTTGGCTGGAATCTTGCTTCTGTGGCCTCACAGAACTCTTACTAATGGTCAGTAAATCTCGCAGCTCCTTGTTTTCAATCTAAATGAATGAGAAAATTGTTCAAGGTGCTGGGTTGATGCATTACATTTTTCGTTTTCCTTCCATTTGCCCTTACCCAGAATAATATTAGTTAAAAATAGTCTGAACATACTGCATATAACACATATCTAACATGAAGACAAGCCTGTAGGAGCAGTTTTACCTCTAGCTGTGCTAGCCTCTCTCGCACAGAGCAGTAATGCTGGTCGTCCACCTGAACAGCTCTTCTCATCACCTGACCCATCTCACATATCCGCTTCAGTTGGCTTTGCACTTCCTGTATGATGATCCAAATTCAGTCAAATAAATCATTACACACTGTTAATAGGCAATTCATGTGACGTACTTATTTTCTTCCCAGCATAATACTTTACGAAACCAAAAAAACTAATATCATCTCATTACTGCGAATCTCTACATGCTCTCCTCTGTTTTGAACTTTATTACTTCTCAAAAATACCTTTTATGAGTTTAGCCACGGGGAAAGGGGGAAATGTAACCGTCATTAGGTGTAACCGTCAGAGGTTGAATTTGAAAAACATATTGTAAAGTAATGTAATTCATAACAAGATTATACATGTTTTACTCCAGCATTCATTTACAAGGGTATGTTATGATATAATTAAAAACTGTTTACAGAAGACATTTACCAAGGAATAACTTTTTTTAAATACTATTTTGACCAGAATAGAAAAGCAAAAATGTATACTGTACAATCAAAACTGAAATGTTTTAGAATTTTTACCCGATTATTTTTCTCCATATGTCATAACGACATCAAAGCCTATACTGTAGTGAAACCTTCAATCAGTAGCAAGATGACAAACTTAAGGTGATATCGAAATGATTGTCTGCATGGCCATCTTAGAATCCATTTAAAAACAATGACCATCATGTTTTCATAGTCTTTTCATACCAACAAACCACTTAAAAAATAAAATGCATTAATATGACCACAAAGAGAATTAGACATGTATGCTACTCTCTGCTTACTTAAAAAAAGGTTATATTACTAAATGACATGACATTCCATTACTATTTAAGGTATTGTTGTCAGAATAGACTAATGCAATTCTACTTTACTTGGTAGTCTAATAAATAGGTACCAGTATGGTACATAGTTTCCTGCCTTCAGACAATAGATATTTAGCATTGTTTCAATTGTGACAGTGTAATATTTTGGACAAAATTGATTAAATAAGCCTGAGAAATGTAAAAACAATTCAACTTGTGAAGGCAATGATGGTCACACCAGTAATAAAGTGAGTAGCTGATCAATTTTTTTTTGCTTGCCAGCTATTTAGACACCTAGCCAATAATAAAAAGCCTAGCTAGCAAGTAGGAGGAAACCATTTGCATGATCAGATATTTTCCTGTTTTTTGGTCACTACAGATATCTATATTTCCAGTTGTGTAGACAAAATAAATAGGGGGCATTTGGTTAAATAGCCATGTAGAATTATTTTATTAGCTAGCTCCTTTATACTAAATTTAATGAATGTTATTATTCACAGTTAACATCTCTCTCGTCAATCAAATGCATTGGTATTTATTTAATGGGCACCGCAACAGACTGGTTAGTTTCCCTGTTGTCATTCTGAGGTTTGATGCAAAGGTTTGTTTCAAATTAAATGTGACTACTAATTATAAACTAAACATTCAAATACTTTTTGTTAGCAATGTAGAATAAATACAAACAAATCAAATTAGTGGTTGAACTGTATAACATCTTCACAGGACTTGAAATGGAGATAAACATAATTTCAGATTTTGAGTGACAACAGTTAATAAACCAAAACTGTGAAGATCGTGAAAATGAAATAATTAACGGAGAACAACAGTCACATTATCATCCATCAGAAAGGTCAAGCCATGCAAATAAATGAGTGGGAAGAAAAAAAGAATGACAACAGATTGTAGAGTGAATCACCCTCCCTAAACAGGCACAGGTGTGTACCTTGGCATGGTCCTCATGAAGGCTAAGAACAGGCTTTGTGTCCAGTTCCTTCTTTTCCATCATAAGCTGTAGCATTTGCTTGCGGTATCTACCCATGATCAACTCAAGTGCATACTGGTGCTCCTCCAAAGAAAGCCACAGTTCTGCAGAGAGATAAAAGACGTTAACGGTTTTATCTGCGCCTCAAAAGGTATGACACACACATACACAAATGTAAAATCCAACCCCAGAAACAGAAATCAATAAGATCATACACTTGGTGAAATCCTATGTTCTATCAGGTTTAATATGAAATAATATTCAGTGCCCTGCATAATTAGTGGAACACTTGGTAAAGATTAAGATAAAAACTAGGGCTGATACCATTCATTCGATTGGTTGATTATTTGGTGAGTAGGCTGTTGGTCGACAAAGATTTTTTTGTTGAGCATTCACATGGCCACGTACAACCTATCAATATTCCAATCTAAATCTGTCTATTGCTGAGGTCATAAGAATGGCGTAAAAAATCCCTTAAAAAAAATCTGTGGGCAAATGTCATATTATGGCCTCATATTATGTAAATGAAAAATATATATTATTGTCCAACAAACTTGTTTTCCAGACATGTTTCTGCAGTTGCTGTCTTCAGACCTGAAATAAGTTTCCAGTGCATGCCGTTTAATTGATGCGCTTTGCGGTAGTGCACGTTTAATAAAATACTTACATACATTTCACTTCTCAAATATGTAACAGTGCAAACATGAGGAATAACATGGCAAAAAGGTGCCATTACTCAAAAAGTAGCATCTGTAAACACATTTGGAGTTTGCAAAATTTTCATGAGAGTGACTAAGCTATGATGCTGGAATAAATGTTATTGTCAGATTAAATTAACACAGAGCTTTTTGCCCAAACTCAAAGCACCAAGGTGAAAATCTAACACTGCCTATGTGTCAAGGTAGCATCCTGCTGTAGGAATGCTTCTCATCAGCATGGACTTGGCATCTTGTTAAAACTGAAGGAAGAAAACCAATATCACCTTGCAATCATTGTTGAAACACTGAAACTTCGCAATCAATGTAAATTCACCATTTGTAAATCAGGAAAATCTGAGAATATAGAAATCTGTGGTTTTGGGTTGATTGGGTCATGAACAAAACAAGGCTGAGAAACCACTGCATGTCTCTGGACCATAAATCTCTCGTTTAACAGTGATCTCTCTGGAACATTGTAGAATTTAGAAACCTTTTTTCCGCAATAATAATTGCCAAATCCATGCTTTTGTTACTGAAATATTAAACTGCTCTTCCAAATCAACTTCAAGTACTGCTGAATATAGCTGCTACAATCTTGACTACAACCAACACATTTGATTACAGTACTCCAGTACAAGCCTTTCTACACTGGCTGCATTTTAAGGCTAGAGCTTACCTACAAAGCATTACATGCACTTGCTCCTACTTGTCTCTGAATTGTTCCTGCCATACATGACTATATGTTCACCATGGTTCACCAACCCTCCTTACTGCTCCTAGAAACTATTAACAAACAGTTGGAGGCAGGGCTTTCTCTCACACTTATTGCGATGTGGTGGAATGATCTTCCAATTGATGTGAGCGAGACATACTCAGTTTCAACATTTAAGTCTTTACTGAAGACTCATCTCTTCAGTCAAGTCCACGATTACGTTTATTTTGGCCCAGGGGCAACGGATTAACCAACCATCATTGCGGTCTATGCCAGGCGGGCTCCTCTCTCTCTGGGTATCTTCTCTACAATACGATTACAGGGGCAGTCATTGGTTTACATGTATTACCCCCGAGCCATCCCTAACGCTTGTGTGATGGAAGAGAACTACGTTGTCTCTACTCAACCCTGTCTCAGGGTGGTTTGCAGTCGGTGTGTGTCCCTTTGGTGGTCTTGTGCTTGAATAAGTGGGTGAAGCTATTTCCTGCCTGGTTGGCCCAGGCTTATCAATTGACATGACCACAGTGTCTCCAGACCCCATTGTCTCTCAGGCCCCAGGTTTATGCACAGATTTAGTTGCTGCCAGATAACTCCTGCTGTTAATATCCACAGGCCATCTGGTCATCCCTGTCTTTGTCCACCTTGCTGTGCGGTGGATCTGGATTCTGCCTAGAGACAGCCCATTTCTATTTATTGACACATTGGTCATCTAAACATGCTAAGATACAAAACTCCTCTATTAATGTGTATATGCTGCAGTTTCTAATTAACCATTTGGCCATTACATTGTCATTACTGTCATTATTAATGCAATTATGTATGCAGCCTATCTACTTAAAATTCGTAGTGGGTAACTGGACTGTATTGAAACAAACAATGACCACCGAGCAATAAACCCAGGCACACATATGCTCTTTTCCTGCATTTATGTACAATACTGAAAGATCCAGAAAAAGTCAGATCCTCAGACAAGGCCACACGTTTTGTTAAGAACGTGTCCAGTTGTTATTACATTTGTATTACTTACTTTTTTGGAAGATGAAGACAGCTTTTCAAGAGAGTTACAGATAGTTGGTGTGCTAAAATAAAACAATTGTTTGTAACTGATGTATTTAGACAATGTTTTCAGGACTATCTGGGAAGTGTGAAACTAGCTTTCTAGAGAGGAGGACAGTAATTTTTCTCCTCCAACAATGGTAGAATATAAGCTAACAATAATTCAAACGTATTTGTGCCTTGCCTCTGTTTTCTTGCTGCAGCTGCTTTATTTGGGTATTCTCTTGCGTTAGCAGGATGTGAGGCTTGTGTTTTGACAACTCCAGCATCTCAGAACTTTCCTCCATGTACTATGGAAACAGTGGACACAGTCAATGAAATCCAAGGCACCATTCTTCTATATATCATTGACAACAAAACTAGATGCCTACACAGCAACCTTACCTTGTCTGGAAGGGCATTCCCAACCTCTCTCATGCCTTGAACCCTCTGGCTAAGAGCTCCTGACTGCTCGATTAGTCCTTCCGCCGCCGTGTCGTGCTCTTTGAGCCGCTCAAGTAGTGTCCGAGCATCGCCAAGAACCTTTTCCAATGTGCACGCCATAGCCGGGTATTTGCTTAATTGCAAACTGAACAAGCACGATATTAGCCACCTAACTTTTAAATACCTACAAATAGCCAATCTTGGCTCACTAGCTACTGTAGCGCAGTAGTACCAAGTTAAATAGATAGCTACATGTAGCGTAACTTACTGGCTACCACAAATTTGGGGACAGATTAAATCCTCGCTTTGTTAATAAACATTGGCAAGCATTAGTCGGATTAAGTATTTTGTTCAAAACTAGCACCAAATAATCAAACGAACTACCTGACCTGGAGATTTTTTATCTGTTTTCGTAATTAAAACCATTGGTTAAACATCACTTCCGCTTGTAGACAAGGGTGTGTTCACAGTAGTATAACGTTGTACGGCTTCGTTAAACATTTTCGAATTGAACGATATCCGCAATTATTATGGAAAAATCTGGGAATTATTAAATATTTACTAAATCACCTAAATTTTTACATATATTATACTACAGTAAAGTACATATTTTACAATGATGTAAAAACTGAAAGGTTTTAGGTCATCATTATTCACAACGCGAACAGACATGCCACTAAAACCGTATAAAAATAAATATTAACACATTTGTAAGTAGAAGGTATTAAAATAATGGAATACATGGAACGCCCACTTCACAAGTTACTTGCCAACAATGCCTGCATCAGTGTAGACTCACTGCAAGAGGCCACCAGAGGATCTTATTAGCCGTTACTTCATAGCTTATTTTCGCTCACTCATCTTTGGGTTACTTTTCCTAATGGGGGTGTGGGTGAATGAGTAAATAGAGGGCTTAAAGGGCAGAGGATGGGACATCTCTTTACTAATACTCAAACAGTGCAGTGTTCAAAAACTGTGGCCTCTCATTCCCTCCCTCAGGGAAAGATTATATTCACAGCCCTTTCAGCTAGTTACTTTTGTGCCACAATGGCAACAATACACAATACATATAACATTGGGCTGGAGGAAAACACCCCAGAAGGATAGACACCATGTGGGAAATGCAGGACAAAAGTCACAAAAAATTGCTCAAAGAACCCATGCCAGTAAAAATAATTAATGGACACAACAGTGTAGATGTTGTATGTCAATGGACACAAATGAGCAGGTGGAAGAAAAGGAGGTCGAACATCAGACCTGACAGGTACTTGGCACCATTGGTACAAAAGCCTGATAGAGTGCAGCACAACCATGGAGTCACTGACTGCAAACAAAGTGCAGGAGGAACAGGTGGAACAGTACAACACCAGAGTTGGCATAATGAAGAGCATGGGTTGGTAAATTTGGTTTGAGCATTGTCTGAAGCTATGGAGAGGCAACTCCCCTTGCTGCTCTGTAGGCACCAGGTAGACAAGTACCCTGGTGTTGTAGTGAATGTGAGCCTCAACTGGAAGCCAGTGGAATGGCCTGCATAGTGAGGTGACAGGAGACCACAGGAAGGTTGATCAACAGGGAATGCATCTTTAAATAATGTTGGGAACAACATAACATTACAAGTGAGAAAAGGTCTGACTTTATTGGTCTTGATCATTTACATCTACAAATATGGGATTTTTTATGTTTATGCTTTTGATAGTGTCAGAGTCAAGTAATGACTACATAGGCTGAGAAGGGTGAAAAGGTTTAACATTCCAGGGGTCAATATGATGAGTTTTTATAACCAAGCATTCAGAATTTTAGACAGAAGATCAAGTATGCTTTATTTATTCAGGGAATCCCTTTGCGACCAGGGTCTCCGTTTCTAGGGTGCCCTGAAAACAGGGAGTGAGAGAAAGCGAGAGAGAGGGGGAGAATTAAGAGATTACATGCCTAACACAACACAAGATATGATAGACTGACCCTAACCCTTATACTAGACAGACTAACCCAAAAATAGAGATTGAGACTGTTGCCCCATCCAAAATGAAAATATTCTCCTCAAAACATGTTTAAAAGAGTGATGGTAAATCGACAATAAGCTGACAGTTAACTAATAAGTATTGCAGGTACAGTGTTGGTATAGTGTTGTTATTGTTGTTTTAAGTTTTTTCAAGAACCTTAAAAAATAACCTAGAAAAACATCCTAATTAAATGTTTAAACGGTATTCATTTTGTAAAAGATGCAGATGGATTGTTGGCCACAGGTTTTGCAAGCGGCACTGTTGAGCCAAAACGGGTCTACAAAAATATGGCACTCTATGTGCCAATATGTACCCCATGTCAAAAAACACTCTATTTTAAACCTGTGACTTCATGGTTAAGATATGATAATGATTAACAGATTAACATGTAAAAAAACTAACTACACATCGATCGAAAAATGGGAGGCTTATAAAAATGGTTATTCAGAAATGTCCCAAACTACATATTTTTTCATTTGAATAATACATTTACATAACATATGAAAATAACAACTTTCAGACAGTGAGGTAGCAGTTATTTTAAAACACTTTTAATTTGAAAGAGGAAAGCTATGGTCACGCAACCATAACGTCACCAAGCTTCTTCTCGATTATCCCGTGTCATATGAAATCTCGCGGTAGGAACCGACTCCGATCACTACGTAATGTGCCGTGCTGCTTCTGGCGGCGCTGGTGACAGTGCTGAAAGCTGTTGGGGTGAGTTTTTGTTAAATGTATTAATTAAAAATCACGGTTGGAAGGCTATTAATATGCATATGTGTGATTATATATATCGCGTTCAAATGAGCTGTATCTATGTAAATATGGTCAAGAACCAAGTTCTTACCCTTCAAATCTTAGGCCTGGGCGGGGAAGTGTTCTGTGTTTTTACTCGTCATAAATCAATACGGACACGTTATCTGTCTGGGGTGCGAGTTAGCGACTAGCTTACTTTAGCAAATGTTACCACTTAATAATACACGCTAATGTATGAACATTATATATTATTTAATTTTCTATAATCTCCTGGTGTCCCCCGATTGTATTGCGTGACAGACGGGCTGACCCAACGACCGGATATTTGCTATCTTGACTTGCACGAGCTTAGTTAGAAAGCGATGGCTAGATAGCCAAACGAGCGGATTTTTCTGTCGCAGTTCCTTTGTTGTCCAGTGCCACATTACTTCGGGCCGGTGCTTACCACTTATCATATTGCCCTGACGAAGTAACATGGTTATCTGAATTTGCACAAATTATGTCTTGAATGCTGTTAATTAATTATTAGCTAAACTCTCATAAGCCTATAGCATAGTAACTAGCGATTTAAATCTAGCACGTCGTTGCTTTTTTAGACCGGTGAATTTAACTAGCATAGCTAAAGTCAAGCAGCTAAATAAGCTAGCGTTATAGTTACCTAAATGATCGAATTCGTTATCTAAACATTTTATTTGACTACTTGTTACCGGTTTGTGTTTGTATTGAATTAACTCGCGTGCAGGTAGACAGTGTTTGTTAGTAATTGCTGTATTAACGTTACTGTACCCTCTGCTAGCCAGCAACGCAATCGAATCATTTTGGCCCGTAGGCCCTCGTTTAGTATTGCCAAGCGTGTACTTTTCGCATGTCTTCATTGAATTAAATAACGTGGCTGAAAAGGCATGGCTAATGTATATTTAACAGTTATTGTTTGGTAGCGAATTCCATAGTGTTTGATACACGTTTGACAAAGAGTTATCTTTAATGTTGCTGCTTCTCATAAGTATCGCCACATTGTCCATTAATTTTGCAGCTCTAGCCATCTGCTAGCTGACACACCGACACCTAGCTATCTAGTGATTCGTTCAACTACCCAATACTAGCTTGGCGCCTGAGTCAAAGCGTTACATAGGGAGATGCATTTTGTTTACAACTTCAGCATGCACCCTGAATTAGATCTTAGTATGATGAAACATCAAAACAATAGGATACTTGGCAAGTAAGCTGACAAAGCAGTTGTGTATCTGAACGAAAATTTGGTTATGCTGGAAAGCTGTGGTTAAAGGCCAACTAGAGACTTTGTTTAGTGCCCTCATGGGCTCCCGAAAAGCACGCTCCAAATTCACTTGCGTTTTCCCGTTCTCTCCTCTTCTACTAACTTGACTATTTAATGAAGGTTAATAAAAAAATTCAGTTTTACATTACAAATGTTGTTTCGCCGCACCTTACTAAATGGTAGTTTAGTTGTGCACATCCCATCACGACATTGTAACAGCACAGTTACACTAATCAGTCAACCGATTAGTGTTACATATCCACAAGTTAATGTAAGTCACATCATAGATTGTCAACTCATAGACTGCCTAATGGTACTGAAACATCTTCCAATTGCACTCTGTTAACCACAGAACTTGTATACCAAGTAGGAGCTATTAAGATAAATTGATGCATTGTAATTTAATTTGACCCCTTTCATAACATAATTGTTGAACAGTCTGAAGGCCATGTTGGAAGGTGCTCATTGCAACATAGCCATGTCAAATTTGGATTCACGTGGTGCTGTTCATCCCATTTGTTTTCCTACTGCTGCAGTGGGGTCAATAATGCCAGCAATGCCCAGCCCTGGGGCTTGTCTCGGCAGCCCAACTTCGTTGACATGTTGTTCTTTTTGTTAATGTGTGTGCTGTTGAGTGTTAGGGTGAGTGTACGAGCCTGTGACTTTGATCAGCATGGCTCAAATTATTATGTAGGACTCCCTGTTCAGAAACTGTGCCATATGTATCAGTATGGCCAAAGCGACTTGTTTATTCGCAGGACTTGCATCTGGTCAGCTGACATTATGGGCTTTTTGCAGTAGCAGCTGAGGAAGGTCTAAATTTAGGACTGTTGTGCATGAATCTGGAGTTCAGTTCCTGTAAAAAAGAAATTACCCTGGGGGACTAGATCACTGGTGGTTGTAACTGTTTTTCATGTATCACCAACAAATGTTAGAATGAAATCAGTTTTAGCACTTTTTTTACATCTGGGAAGTCCCCTTTACTTCATTGAAAACACTTCAAAAAGTACCAACTCCTAGTGGCAACATCCCCAAACGAACCCCTTTCTCAGCCCTCCATTTACAGTGCAGTGTAAGTATTCCAAGTATAATGTGGTGAAAATTCTGGGTGTATGGCCTTATTAGACCCTTTAGCCACTTCAGAGTGTGCAACTTCAGCCTCCATGAGCAATGTGCAAGACTAGGCAGAATTTTATTTTTGCTTGGACAATTTTATACAAAGACAGGTTGTACAGCCTAATTATAACATGGTTATTGAATTTTGAATAGTTGTAAAACCAACTTTATTATCAGTTTGTGAGTTAAAAACATGCTATGTTCAACTTAGTAAAGGTTGCATTTGAAGGCTGGAACAGTGAATTTCAAGAAAGTACAGATTTGAAGCTTTTGGTTAATGAGTTATGGAATGTGTAATGCTCCTGCTCGGCAGGGTGACGGACAATCACGTTCAGGTTGTCATGTTGCGCCACATTCTTGCAAAATATTTTTTCCCACATGTCACTGCTGCCTAGGGAATTGATTGTAATATTGGCAAAAATAATATTGGGGAATATATATTTTTCCCGTAAAATGCAATGGAATTTCTTTAGGCCAGTGTGTTTGCTGGATGGTTATTAAAGGGGTGAGTTAAAAACCTCAAACCCAATTAGACATTTTGATTAGACATCATTCACATTAGTCAAATTTTGACCTGGGCCAGTGATTCTCTTTTGGCACCGGTCCAGTATACCCCCTGCAAATTTACAGGAATTTTGAGCCCAGTGGGGTACATGTACAGTCACTTAATCTGTTTTCTAAACTAATAATGTTTCTTTCTTTTCCTCAACAGTATGAAGTGAAACGGAACTGAATTTTTTTGTACCATCCGCAACTGCTTCTTCAAGTTCAGATCACAACGAAGAAACAAATTCAAGAGAAACATCCCAAAACAAAGTCGCATCAACTTAAGAAAAAGAAAGGATCATTTCGAAGGAAATTCTAGAAGCAAGCAATCAATCAAAGAAACAACCAAAGACACAAGATTGACGGCTGCCCAATCGAAACGCATACTCAAGAGAAGCAATCCTTTGCCAACTTTGTAAAACTGAGAATATTATAACTGATCTGAGACCAGAAGTTTGTGCCTACTCAACAGCTTTGACAAAGCACACGTCCCAACGCTGCTCCCAGCCCTCCTCATCCTCACCGCACCACCGACTCACCCTGGGGTGCACAGAGGGCTGCTATCTGCTAGTTTATTTTTTTCAGTTCCTTTAACTGTCTCCCCATCTTCTTCCTCTGTATCATCTTGCTGTGTTCATTTTGTTGATTTCAAGCAGTGTTATTGCACCTGCGTTTGCCTTTTCTGTTTTTCTTTTTGCTATATGCAACTCATATCTAGAACTTGTGCCGGAAACCTGTAAAAATTAAGGTGTGTGAGTGAGTGAATGAGAGAGAAGAGAAGATCTGCTTAGGCGTTAGCGTTCAAGACAACCGCACATTTCAAGACACCACGTCACGGTAGGCCCATTATTTGTACATTTTATTTAAAACCTTGACAGTGTTCCTTTGTCTTATATTTCTATAATGCATTTTTGAATGTGTTTGGAAAGATGTTCTCTCTGTTTCACTACATGATCCAACAGATGTTTTGGTCTGCGTAAAGCTCTTATTTACATATTATTGACAGATTTTTTGGGGGGGATTCAGTTATGCATGTGTTTGCAAAGTACTGTAGTAGTGTATCAAATAGCATCTGATTCGGATATTTACTAAGATGTTAACTCAAGGGAGAAAATGTTTTCTCCTACATTCCTGTCCTATGACCGATCAGGGAATCAGAGATTTATTTTTATTATAAACGCAACAATCCCACTAAGTGCCTCACAATCTTTCTTGCTTGATTTAACAGACAATATGCTGCTTGTATACATGTGCGCATCCCCTTCACTCCCCTTTTGCTAACTGATGTGAATATTGCCCCATGACATGGCTGGTGTATTTTAAGTCAGGGGTTTTCAAACTAAGTCCGGGTACCTACAATTGTCTTCAGAGTCACTAAAAAAAAAAAACAGGCAACAGTGAAAATGCCTCACTGAAATGTAGTTTTTTGGAAAGCTTGAATGGCACACCAGTGAAGTCATTCCCTCTAAATTTTGTACAGGGGTGCTGCATAGAGTGGTGCAATTGGCCAGCATTGTCCTGGTTTGATATCATTAATCAAGTATGGTTGGGTTGCCTGGTCACGCTGTAGTGACCTTGTAGCGGCTTGGGGGCCTGTGTGGTCAAACAACTAGAAGGTCAGATTGCGTTCCCTCTGACACTAAATACATTTCCATATATGAATGGAAATATTGTCATTGACCGGTTTAGAAATTATGATCGTATCCTTCCATCTTTGCTTTTGTCAAAGAATGCTCAGTTTGCAGTAATTACAGCCTTGCAGACCTTTGATGTTCTGCTCTATATGTTGTGGTAATGTAACGAGATTTCACCTCATAAAGCACCTACCACAAGTTGGATTTGCTGTTAGGGACACTTCTTACATACCATAGGGACAGCTGCTCCCACAACGGTTCAATAATGTTGTGATCAAGTGACTGTCCTAGACACTCCATTTTAGGCAGAATACCAGCTGACTCCTTTATCCAAGTTCTTCTGTTGTTTGGTGCTGTGCTTTTGGTCATCCTGTTGTCGGTTGAAATTGGCTCCAATCAAGTGCCATCTACAGGGTATGGTGTGGTACTGCAAAATGGTGTAATAGCCTTTCTTCTTCAAGATCTCTTTTACCCTTTACACATCTCACAATTTACAACTACCAGAATACCCCCAGGCCACCACATTGCCTCCACCATGCTTGACAGTTGGTGTCAAGCACTTATCTAGCATCTGTTCATTTGGTCTGTCAGACAAATGTTGTTCTATATCTGAACAACTCAAACTCAGATTTGTCTGTCTATTAAACTATTCAGTTTTTTCTCTGTCCTGTGTCTGTTCTTTTGCCCATCTTAATTTCTTTGGCCAGTCTGGGAGATTAGTTTTTCTTTGGAACTCCGTCAAAAGGCCGACATCTTGCAGTCGCCTTTTCACTGTTTATGTTCACTGATTTTTCAAAAGTGCTATTTAATGAAGCTGCCAGTTGAGCAGTGAGGCATCTTTCTCCAACTAGATGCTCTAATGTATTTATCCTCTTGTTCAGTTGTACTGGGGCTCTCCCACTCTTTCTATTCTTGTTGGAGATAGTTTGCACTGTTCTCTAAAGGAAGTAGTACACAGCCTTGTATGACATCTTCAGTTTCTTGGCGATATCTTGCATGGAATAGCCTTCATTTCTCAGAACAAGAAATGACTGATGCGTTTCAGAAGTTCTTTCTGTCCATTTTGAGCCTGTAATCGAACCCTCAATTGCTGATTCTCCAGACACTCAACTTGTCTAAAGGACAGTTTTATTGCTTCTTTAAGCAGCACAACAGTTTTCAGCTGTGCTAACATAATTGCATAAGTGTTTTCTAATGATCAATTTGCCTTTTCATATAATAAACTTGGATTAGCGAACACAACGTGCCATTAGAACACAGGAGTGATGGAAGCTGTTAATGGAGCTTTGTACGCCTATGTAGCTATTTCATTATCAATCATCCAGCTACAGTAGTCATTTACATCTTTAACAATGTCAACATTGTATTTCTTTTCAATCTGATGATGTTTCAATGGTTGATGTTTTTTTTGGGGGGGGGAAGCAAGGACATATCAAAGTCTACCCAAAGCTTTTGAACGGAATAGTGTAGCTTTTTTTAAATCGCCTTGTGTATGCCCAATTTCTTTCAGACAATATCCATGTTATTCTGTTGTTTCAGAATTTGTTGAGTGGTTGGGTACGCTTATTGTGTTTCTTAGAGAGAATGCAAACTTTGCTGTCTTTTTTCTATTAAGCAAACGATATAACACGTCTTCAGGGAACAAACCATTGTTAACCTTTATTTTAAAATGTATTTTTCTTTTCTGATTGCGTGTTAATTTGAAATATAAATTAACTTAAAGGTGTGTATGTACACTGACACTATTTCCTTATGAGGGCTATGCAGCCAAAACGTGTTGGTTAACTTGTGTTTAAACTAAATGGGACAACAGTAATAAAGGTGTTAGGGTAAACTGTTTTTGTTTACTCAGCAAGACTGTCTATGTACAAACTAATAAGTTACTGTCCCAGCAGTACTTTGTTTCCTCCTGTTTTATTATTTATGTTAATTCAAATGAATGGTGTTGAAATATTAGTCTGTTTTTTTAACTGCTGGAATTTGCCTGATTGTATGCACCTTGCAGCCTGTAATTTAATACATTAATTTCCTATATGACTAGATAATGCTGCAAGTGGTAGTTTATCATATGCGATTGGCCTGACATTTGAGGATCCTTGACATGAAAGTTTGAAAACCCCTTTTGTGCATTTCTTTTATTAACATGCACAGCAGCTCCCCCTATTCCTTCATTCACAAAATGCATTAAGGGAAAACTGAAAACCTAACCAAAATGGGGCATTTACAAATGTGCTTTTGCCTAAGTTCTACACTGGATCTGTGACCTGGATTTCAGATGTGCTATGTTTGGTTTAAACTGTCTAGTACAGGGCCTAAAATTTACTATCTGCATCTACTTGATAAGGATAAATCATTTTTGGGTCAATGGATATCAATCCTAATCAAGCGCACCCACTCTATAAAGTTTTAACTTCCTAACACTTCCACCATAGGCCTAATTGATTATGGAAGTTTAGTGGTCTTTCATCTGCCACTTTATCCTGCCTTGTGATCATCAACCTGATCATGTGTGGACCTGTTTCCCTGTCTGCTCACAACCAGACCCATTTTCCCATTACTGTGACTTTGCTCACTGGCTTATCCTTGTGCCTCTCCTTTTAGTAATTTATTTTGTCCCTTTTCACCCTTTCAGACTTCCAGGAGTGTATCATTCATTGGTGGTTGAAATAAAGGAAAAAAATATCTAAAAGCAAGAGAAATCGAGTCAAGCAAACCAGTAACAAGTACAACAAAGGGGTGGAGTTTATGGAAAAATATGGGCAGCCCCTGGAAAGGCTTTGTTGAGTTTACCTTGCCCGCGTCACCACCTGCCGCGTTTGTTAGCGCTGATCTAAGCAGCAGCTCCCCCGTCGGACTCAGCCTGTCACCGTACGGCCGATCCGTAAGTTCCATCTATACCCCAACCTCCCTCCATCGTCTTTCCCCATCGAACACCCATTCTCCCATCTTGCCCTTCTCTTCTGACTGGCCTAACCTTTCCATTCCTCCGGGCTCAGACTAGCCTCTGCTCAGGTGCAGTGTAGTACAGGATGGTATAAACCTTATAGGAGATTTATGCTGGTACAATGGTCTTGAGATTCAAATAGTTTTCAAATAAGAGAACTGAAAAACATTGAAGTTAAACCACACTATGCAATTTACAACAACGATCCGCTGACTTTTTTACTTGAACAGTGCAAATTCAAAGATTGGTAACCGAAAGTCCGCTTTGAAGTAAGGCTTTTAGCAGGGGTGTACTACAAAGCAGGATTCCAATACCGATGTCATAGAGAAATTCCTGTTGCGTTTCTGGGTTAGCACAAAAACTAAACTTAGTTTGTGAAGTCAATTAGACCATGCCCATTTCAAATGTATTAAAACAAAAAAGTTCTTAGAATGTGTTGGACAATTAACTGCCATGTCCTACACTACTTAAATGCCAAAATATTTTATCTTCCTGGCTAAAATGAACATTTTAAAGGAAATCTAAATTATATTAACTTGTGAAAGGAAGTAAATTCAAACCTAATGTAGAGGTTTTTTCACTCCCTGGTTTGTAAATGCATGTTCAGTTGGAACTGAATAACACCATCAGAAACAATGCTACTTAATCTGAAGTCTTAAGTGAATCAGCTGATCCCAATAGATTTAATATGAAAGTATATTTTCCTAATTACAGACACCAGCCTAACTTCCAACCACTACAAATGTTCAACTGTGTTAGTATTAATGCTATGCTACTAAGAGACCTAACAGATGAGGCTGCTCTGAAACCCTTCATGTAACCACTATCATCTTAATGTGTCAAGTCGCTTCTGTCTAACCAGTCTTTTGCATAAGCAAAGCGTTTTAACTGTCAAGTTTAAAATAAAATGACAATGTACTAGATAACAGTAGCATTTCATGAACCATGATTTCACTCAAATGTTTAAGTTCTGTTTGTTGGAGTGTGTCAAGCTGAGCAGTTTGGGTTATTACAGATACTTTGTTGTTGTTGTTCATGAACCAAATAGCACAATCATTTTCTTGTGTAATGCTGGAGATGCCAGGTTTTTGGAATTGTTTCTAGTGTGTTCTGGAATTAGAGCAGGGTATCAGTGTTTCTCTAGTGTAAAACCATTATTTCAAATACCTCAATGAAATTAAGTGTTAGGTAAACCCGCAGGTCAAAATATCTGTTAATCTAGAAATTACCTTTTGACACCCCTCACAGTGTTTACCAGTCCTTAGCCCTCTGTTGGATATGGAGAGAGTACATTCTGAACCCCCTTTGGCACGTAAAACTGCCTCTTCCACCTCTGCCGTGACTATCCCCCGGTCCTTCTCTGTTTCACACAAAAAACACAAGCGGACCCCCCTGTATAAGAGATCAGTAAGTGGGCATGTTGTGTGGGCGTTGCCTTGGTTGGTCCGCAGTGAACGGCTGCTTGTCTTCTACTACGGTTTTCTTTGACAAAGGCTAACTGCATGGTTTGGGCAATTCCATTGAGTGACCTTACACTGATTTTGAAGACCAAAATAGACACTTGTGAAATAAGTTATTTGTGAATCACTAGTGTTGATGCTGAAGTGATGTTCTATTTCTGCTTTACTAATTGCACTCAATTGAAGAAAAGTTTGTTCCCATTGTATTTACCGGGTACCAGGACTCAATGCACCCTATGTAGCTAAATTGTGGATTTATTTGGATGCAGTTATCCTGGTTACATGCCCACATAACATTAAACATTTGCCAGTAGAAATGTTCTTTATTGATCATTTTGGTTTGGATAATTTCTTAAGCTCATTCTGTTTTTACAGTTCAGTGGTATACAAACTTGAGGATGACACATTAGTTGACACAGGACAGGGCTATTGCTCCTGTCCTGTGTCAACTATTTTCAGGACATGGAAATATTCACTTCTGTGTCAATCTAAGGCAAACTTCTGTTAAAAGAGTTTGTTTTAATTTTTAATACTGTCATGGAATTTCTCGTACAGATTTCTCAGATGTATTAACTGTACTCGATCAGTTGAGGGTAATAAAGTTCAGCTGCATAAGTAGATAGGAAAAGTATTCAGCTACAGTTGCCCTGAATTTCATGTGGTGTTTGCATAAACAAGCTGATAGTTAATAAAGGATATTCGGTAGTCAGCTGGGCCTCATTACCACACCATTTTGGAAAACTGGTATTATGGAAAATTGGTTTGATTAGTGTCACCTTTAATGTAATATAGCTGTGTAGAATATCAGTAGCACTGTTCATGCCTGGTTGACCCAACCAAGACTTCCCTTATGCTGCTGTCGACTGAGATGGGCAAGAATGAGACCGGTGTTGCGTATTACCATACGACTGCTCAACCCAAAAAACAGATTACCAGGTTAACATTTGAATGACTAGGCTCAGCTTTGATGTCAGATTGATACCAACCTTCACATACCTGTCATCAACATATTGCAGAATTCCCCAGCCTAGAACAAACATTATTTTCTAACTTTGCATTTGAATTTGCAATCAAGTTTTGAACTTGGACTCAATCTGTTACCACAGTTAATGTACTGTAATTCCTAAACGTACACTGTTATGCTGAAACAGGGCACAGCGGCCTTCATGGGGTATTGACCTAGTCATTTACTCTTTGATTCTGTGTAAGGTAACATTTTAGCATCCTGTTAATGTGGGCTTACTGTGCTAGTTAATGAAAGATGGCAATGGTTTTTAATGAATTAAGTAAAATGTCCTTGTTTTCACGTGTGTTTTGTGACTCTTAAATCGGGATTATGTGGTTTTAGTGTGTCTATTGATTCAATGAGTGAATAGAAGTGCATGATTCTCTTGAGCCAACTAGAAATCACCATACAGTGTAGCCTTTATTGTTAGTGAATGGTCGGAATCAACATGAAAACCCGTCTAGGGTTGGCTTACTGCTCTTATCAGTATTCATAAGAGGGGAGAATGGTCCGTTAACACCAGAAAGCTCTCTGGGCTGGTCTCTCAACTTCTGTTCAACCATAAGTTGGAAAACACCTGTCTGGTATTCTATGCACATGAGTTACTAAATGCATGTGACTAGATGATATTCTGTCAAGGTGTGTTGGAATTTCATTAGAGAATTGGTATCATACATTTACTCTTCCACTCCATACCATCCAATGTTTGATGTGTCAAAGGTTAAGGGCTTTGTTTTGACTTGCCTTTGATTTTTGTTCAGTATTTAACGTTCTCCTTTCTCATTCTGCTCAGATGAGTTTTGACCCGGGCATGCTCCATAACAACGGGCACACTGCGTTTGCAAACGGCACAGTGGCTGGCATCAGGGAGACTGGCGTAGTTGAGAAGCTGCTTACCTCCTATGGGTTCATCCAGTGCTCTGAGCGGCAGGCCCGCCTGTTCTTTCACTGTTCACAGTACAATGGAAACCTGCAGGAACTCAAGATAGGAGGTGAGAGGCCAGAAATGGTCTTCAATTTGGTCTTGAATTAAAAATGCTCTGTTAAAAAATATGTAATGTAATGTAATGTAATTCTGAGTATTTTTTTTATTTTTATGTAGGTTAAACTCTTCTGCATCAGCGTCTTTTTAATAAACATTTATTTAGAACAACATTTTACTGTAATTTAAAGCCTTTCATGCTTCCTGTGTGAAGGTTGGCCTACTTCCTCAGAGCTAAGTTATTTATGTTTAAACGTGTGCGTGTAATCTTTCTACCGCACATCAGCCTGTCACTGAGCGCCATCAAGGACTTTTGACCCATTCCTCTGTGGAGAATTATTTTAACATGGTGACATCGGTGGATTTTCAAGCAAAAGTAATAAAAAGGTCCTGCCACAACATCTCAATGTGATTTTGGTCTGGATTAGGCCGTTTCAAAAGTTGTTGTTCTGCATTTCGATCTAGGCTTGCTTACGTGTTTTGAATTGTCTTGCTGTTCTGGATAATGTCATTGAAAAAACTAATGCTGCTGACCCCACTAACAATAAATACTGAAATATATGGCATTTTGTACTTGAACTACTGTAATTAAAATTGCAGTAATGCCTATGAATAGCTTTTCCTACTCGGAGTGCCAAGATGGCTGACCAGTCACTTCAAAGCCTCTATGGCCAATGCAGTGTCAGCTATCAAGGGTTTTATACATAATCGGTCTCTTCTCAACCATTCTTGAAGTCCATGGATCTCTGTTATCGTGTGGTCATTGTGTGGTGTTAATCAAATGTTTTCCTGCTGGTTTTATTCTCTCATGCTCTTCAGATGATGTGGAGTTTGAAGTGTCCTCAGACAGGCGCACTGGCAAGCCCATAGCAGTGAAGTTGCTTAAGATCAAGCCAGAGGTGCTTCCAGAGGAGCGCATCTCGGGCCAGGTGGGGCCAGACTCGCACGCCTCTCCCTTTACTGTGCTGCATGGTTATATTCATCCAGTTAAGGAACACCATTTTACTTTTGGTTCTGTCCTTGTCTGTGCCACCTCAATGTCAGTGTTTGTTCGTCAGTTGGGTGTATGTTCAAGCTCATTGTAAATCTTGTCACTCATTTCTGTTTATTCATTATGGAAATGTTTTCCCTTACTGATTTAAATGAGGTTTTAATCCATATTGGTATTGCCATTATTTGTTTACATTAGGATCTCTCTGCTACCCATGGAATATCTTTGGTTTACATTGAGAATTACAATGGGCTTGAGTGACTCCAACATTCATGTTGGTGGTGGTGTTTGATCAAAATGACAACAGTTGAAATTTACCTATACGTGTTTGTTGAAAGTTTTCAAAAGTACGTTTCAAGGCTTATTTTTAAGGAATAGCAAAAATAATAATATTATGACAAAGTTTGTCATTTACCACTGTACCAGTCTTGGTTCCAAAAAGGTTTTTTTTAAACAAATCAGTGTATGCAGTTTAAAATGTAACTATTTTCTTAGTATCAGTATATACGTTTTCTGTTTTAATATTAAGAAAAATAAATCCTATAATTTCTGCTTTGCTGGGTCTGTGGACAAAATCAAGGAATCCAGACCTCAACAGATTTTAATTGTAATATAGTCCTGTAGTATTAGTAATTCATATCCAAAATTGCTGCGACTGAAATGTGCATGTTGTTCCTTATTGCTCAGTGGGAGTGTAGTGGTGTCACATGGATCCTGCCATTTTATAATGTTACTGTAGTGAATAAGGCCAATGTGCCCTTCTATTGAAGGTATGTTAACGGCAGAGTTTTTCTTTTTAGATTCATGATTTCGTTGCGGTGTGTGCAGATGTTGACGTAAAACAAACGATGCTAAAGCCCTGCTGGTTAAAGAGCACACTGCCAGGACCCAAGAGCTCGCTCCCGTCGGTCCAATGGTGATGCACTGGATGCCACTAATGAATGCACCGTGCAGGCGGTTTTAGGGTTGGATATTGTGTGGGTGGGTTGTGGGCAGGATCAATGTGGAATGACAAATTGCTATAACCAATCAGAACGAGCTCTAGGCCATAGTGTGCCTCTCATATTAAGCTACATTTATGTTGCCAGCCTGTGCTCAAAAATTGTGCTTGATCTGTACAACACTTAGCAAACTGTATGTTACTGCAACATTTCCTATATTTGCGGGTTTATGGGTCGGTTGCAGGCTTCCAAACTTTGTCATCCATATAGTCTGGTGGATGTGGTTGGCTGTTTTTAATGGCTCACCTTTGTGGATGAAAACAGCTGAACTGTGCACCCCTAGTTCCTTGGTGTTTCCGATGCAGGTGTGCTATTAAAACCAATCACAGAAAAACAAATTGTTGGGGAAAATGTAACAGATTTTACAGGGGCATATATATATATATAACACACCATTTGCCTGATCGCAGCAAACCTTTAACTTCTCTAGCTAGTGCTCGCCCCTAGCTTTGATATAGTGTACAATGCAGCCGATGGTAGTAATGACAACAAAAATGCTAAGACCATTTAAATCCATAACAAAAACGCTCTGCTTGTCTTGCAAACACTAGTTACTAGGTAGTGATTAGTGATCACTAATTGGAAATGAGTCAGCTATTTTATCCATGCAGGACTCTCTAGGCCACGGTCTGTTTCCAGCTACCAACATTAACGTTTTAAACACCTGATTGTTGGTAACTAGTGATACAGATAATGGCTGGACGTTCAGTAGCATCTGTTTTTTCAACCACTATTTATAGTTACCGAAAATGTGAAATGTGTGAATCTGGATATTGTCATAAGGATGTGTTTTAGATAGTTGACCTGCTGACGAATATGTGATCGGCATTTTTGTCAAATGATGCAAGATCCATCCACCATGGGGGTCTAGAAAATAAATTGTTGAAAATATGATTGCAATCAAAGCTGGTCAATATAATTAAATGGTCATTATAAATTCTTGCATACAGTTGTAGAATCAATATGCCGGCTGGGCTGCTATTAGCCCATGCTTTCCATAGTCTGTCAGAGTCATTACTAGTAAGATCATGCATCTGGTCACACAATCCAGATTTTCTATAATGGCTAATTCAAATGCCATTAACATCTTCCTTGTGTTTCTTGCTGTACTTTTTAGGTTGTTTCCGCCATCTCTTCTCACCTGGATAGCAAGTCTACTCCAGGGCAGGTGCCCACTGGCAGTGTGTGCTACGAGAGGAACGGGGTAAGACTGTCAAATGGCCTGAAGAAACATGCTCGTCATGACAAGGCTGGTAGTCAATGTAATGTAAAGTATGGATTCCTTCCCTCACAGGAGGTGTTCTACCTCACCTACACCCCTGATGACATAGAGGGCAATATGCACCTGGACACTGGAGACAAAGTTAGCTTCTACATGGAGACCAACAAACAGTTAGTTTTTCTGATTTGTTTTCCAAACCAGCAGATTTCCATGTTGAGTTTAAATACAGAGGTAAATGTTTTGGTTTGATATATCATAGCCCTTTCCTCATCCTTACCTGTGTTTCAGCACTGGTGCAGTAAGCGCTCACAATATTGTCCTGGTAAAGAAGAAACAAATGAGGTGCCAGGGAGTTGTTTGTGCAACCAAGGTAAGACCTATACCTTTCTGGATCCTTGTCTACTGCTTATCCCTGAATTCTGATTGATAACTCTTTTTTGGTTCTGGCAGGAGGCCTTTGGGTTTATTGAAAGAGCTGATGTGGTGAAAGAGATATTCTTTCACTACAGCGAGTTCAAGGGTGACCTGGAGGCCCTGCAGGCTGGTGACGACGTGGAGTTCACCATTAAAGAGAGAAATGTAGGTGACATTAAGTAACTGGTCTATCTTGCCAACTCTGGTACCGTTAAATCGAGTGATCTGTTTGCAAAGTATAACCTTTCTGTGTACATTGATAAATAAGCTTAGCTTTTAACTGTAAATAGTGTTGATTACATCTGTATGTTTTTTGAAAGCAGACATATTTCGGGTGGGTGGGTGGGTGGGTTTGTAATGTATGCATTAAAATAATTCACAATTGTTTGGAGTGTCAGGGCAAAGGGCCCCAAAGTTGAATGGAGGCTAATTAATAAAAGCTACTTTTCATAAAACACTATAGGGTGATGGAAATATGATATTCCCAAAGTTTACATGCACATGATTAATAAAATTAATAGCTAGCTCATTTGGTGGATTCCTCTATCTTTGCTTTCTAGTTAACATCGTACTGCATCTAATATCAATCAGAATCATAAGCAGAATGTTTTAT
>JACXGJ010000349.1:26636-136357 GCA_016801105.1 Esox niger
TTTGTCCAGTTGAGGGTTATGTATGTGGGGAGGGGTTATGGATTTGTCCAGTTGAGGGTCGGGATGTAATGGTTTCATGGTGCACCTTGGTTGTACAGTTGCCATTTTGTCATTCAAGGTATTGCGTTGTAATAAATTCATGTTTTTTTCTGAAATGTTCTAATCCAAGCAAAAGGAATGAATGTCCATATTAGATATTTAAAAGACCCAGGAGGCACCATCAATGTTGATGGTTACCCAATATGCAAAGTAGTTCGGATAACTGTCGGCTCAGTCGTGGAACACTTCGAACTTGATGTTCCATCTCTGTGAGCTTTATCCCATGGAACATGCAGAGATCAATGTAACTGAAACTACAGTATAGAGTCCCTGTCCATGAATAGCACAGCCCGATACAATACACGTTTTGTGATGACTCATTAGGTTACTAGGTAGGCTAATGTTACGTTCACGCTGTCTGTCACTCCTGCAGCAAACAGAGTTATGCGCATGGGCAACGTTACGATAGGCCAGCTGTATGTTCATGCATTCATTTGAATTTAAACACCAGAAAAACTACAACAGTGCAACTACAACAGTGCTAATACTTTTAGCAATAGGCCTACGCCATAATAGTGTCATACTCTCGCTGGCTAGAGTTCACAACCATGTTGGTGGCTAGCTAACCAGCTAACTAACAATGTGAGAATTTGGTAAGGACGGTGAAGTGTACTTGTTTAGCTTTACTTCTGCTGTGGTAGCTGTGGCAAGTTACTCACCGTCAAACCAGGCTGCATACTATTTGACATTGTGACTTGAGAGCAGAATCATGTTTACTAAGCAGCTTGTTGAGGGCCGTGTTGGCAACCATCAAAAAAAGCAAAATAACTGCTTTTAATGCAGAGGTGTTTCTTCATACTATGCAAACAATGTGTTTTATTGGTGGAATAATGAGTAACACTAATAACAGTGAAAAGCAGGTATTGGCAGACTTTTGGATTGTAACTTAAATATATAACATCTTCAAGCCATTTAATTGTTATGCAATGAAAAAAAAAATCCTATCTCTCTTTAGGGGAAAGAGGTGGCCACAGACGTGAGGCTGCTCCCACAGGGGACCGTCATATTTGAGGACATTAGCATTGAGCAGTTTGAAGGCACTGTTGCAAAAGTAATCCCCAAAGTTCCAACCAAGAACCAGGTGAGCAATATGCACAATGCCTCCATGTGCCCTTGTGACATGAGACTAATTTCAAGGAATCAAGTTGAACATTATTTTATAGTAATTATAAAACATTAAATCGGTCCTTTCCATCTTCCAGAATGATCCCCTACCAGGCCGCATCTGTGCCAGGATCAGTTTTACTGAAAAGGAGCTCCTTTTTGGAGAGAAGGACACAAAGTCCAAGGTGACCCTGCTGGAGGGTGACCATGTGCAGTTCAACATCTCCACAGACCGCAGGGACAAGCTGGAGCGAGCCACCAACATAGACATCCTTCCAGACACCTTCCACTTCACCAAAGAGTCCCGTGAGATGGTAATGACCTTAAGGACCTACATGTTATGCCCGCCAGTTCATTCATGGATGCCTGTTGTGACAAATCTTTATTTAATCGATGATGTATGTAAATAGCACATGCTTACATTAATTCTAATTTCTGTTGATCTGAATTATTCTCAAAACCCTTGTCACCTCTTTCTGGTTTAGGGAATACTAGTTTATTGAAAAGGCTACACCTGTATCGTTATATCCTGGATTCTTGTGCTGTTACATTTGTTCAGTTTCAGGGGAGCACATCATTCGCAGTCATTTTATATTATTTTACTTTGCTTCTGAGTATGGTTGGTACGGAAAGGTCTGATTAGGCTTTCCTATACCAGATCCTCGGCCAAATAAACAAACATTGCTTTGTGTTTGAACCTTTATAAAGAAGAAACTCTTTTAACAAGTAGAATGGAAGATATCTTGGCCTTTAGGGGATCTGACCCCTAACTGAAAGGTTTATAAATTGCATCCCCAAGTTGTGAATGTGAAAAATCAGTTGTTCTGTCATTGAGCAAGGCATCCAAATTGCAATTCACGGGTCATTGAGTGTTAAATATGGAGAAAGATGACATTTTACATGTGGGTTTAGGACTGACTACTGGTTTAGAAGCTTCAAAATGACTATAATAAAGAGGGTGAATTGGCAACTTTGTATTTGCACGTGCTGTCCCTTTTAATGTTGGAGTTAAACATTCTCCCTGTCTCATAGGGTGTGATTGCTGCCATGCGTGATGGATTTGGCTTCATCAAGTGTGTTGACCGGGATGCTAGGATGTTCTTTCACTTCAGCGAGGTCCTAGAGGAGAGCCAATTACACATCTCTGACGAAGTCGAGTTCACAGTAGTGCCCGTGAGTCCAGAGAAAACGTCCATGGTCCGTTTTTCATCATACAAATGCTGTCTTTTAATTCCTCTTCCTTCTTTCCGCCTTCAAATGCTCTTTATTAGGGAACTTGATGTAGACATTAGCTTACCAGTTGTAACATGGCTTGTTTGAACCCATTCATATGTCTGCGATGCATTGTATTGTTAATGTATTTTGGTTTCTCTACCTCCTAGGATTGATACTTGAATTAATGGTTTTAAATGTACACTGATATTTCAACACTATTTTAACAGATTAAGTTAATCAGATAAAACTAGATAAATAAGGTTGGGATTGAGGTATAATTTGTATTCTGTTACAAAGCTGCATTTAACACAATTCTATCTTCCCAAATATTTCATGGAAATGTAATGTTTCTGGGCAATGCACCATCCTACATTGGGATGCCCATGGGCCTAGCTCAAGTCATTTTCCCTTTGGCCCACATACTGAGAGAATGTGCGGAGCTTTATCTATTGTTTGTTCTTTTGAACTATCTACTGCTACTTTTTCTCTAGTAGGATGTAGCGAACTTAAGGCTGAATTTCATCTTTAGTAGCCAATGCTCAGTTTTCATGAAGTACTTGCCTCAGGACAATTAAAAATGTTTGGTTGAGTTTATTTGGCTAAAAAAGAAACTAGCTAAGCACAGAGGCCTCTGATTATTAATTTGATTAGCCCACAAAGTGTAGTTGTTTTTGCCGACCTAGCAACCTGTGTCTGCATCCCATATGGCTGAAATTATAGTGCTGCACTCCAGTTAGGTTCTGGGGCAGTTCTTGTGGGAATTGGACATGAAGCCAGAAAAAGCTGGGTGAAGACATTAGTCCCACACAGAACTGTCCCTTAGAGAACCTGTTAACTCCAAACATTTCTGATATTACTGACCCAGACAATCTCAATAAGAGCATTATCAAACACAACAATTTACTTCCTTCCCTCATTTACAGGACATGCTGTCGGCCCAGAGAAACCATGCAGTGCGCATTAAGAAGCTGCCCAAGGGCACGGTCTCCTTCCACACCCAGTCTGAGCAGCGCTTTGTGGGCTTGGTGGAGAAGGAGTCAACAGCAGCCATCACCAACAACAAGAGTGCAAGCCCAAGCAAGGCCAAAGAGAAGGTACGAGAGCACCCAGGGGCAGCAGTAGGGAGCCAAAAGCAACTGTTCCTGCTACGTTTTTTCAAATCTTCATTCTCTGTGCCCTTGTCCAAGCCTGATCATTATCCAAACTGATCTCACTCTCACATGCACACGTACATTATGGAAACCTTTTTTAACCACTCCATCTAGTTCTAATTTTCCTCTTTTTGCTTTCTTCTTTCACCCTTTTCCCCCCCTCATGCGCCTTCTCTCCATTAGAAAAAAGACAAGGTAGGAGTTTGGTCTTTGCATGATGCCATCATCCTGATCAATCTTAGACAGTCAGGTCCAACATTTTGCCACCCTTGACGTAGATGACAAAACATGTCTGTGCAAATAATTTTGCTATATTGGTTTGCAAAATGTTTGCAGGGCCACTTACGCAGAGCAGGCAATGCCGAGAGAATATCTTAGTGAGTGCCTGGCTATTCATTAAATAGCGTAATGTTTAGAGACACGGACTGCCACTTAGACTATTGGGATTAAATTAAGTGGGTGTGAGAACTCGAAGTTTGAATCATTACATAAAAATGATTTAATGTAAGCTGTTAAATAACCAGGAAACTTGTGATTGGATTAAAGCAGTGTGATATATTGTTTTGGATTATATCGCAAGTTAATACTTTGTGTTTGTGTTCTGGTTTGACATCCAGATGTAACATTATATTCTTGGATGATTTGAGATGCTGACAAACTTAAGTAAATGCTAATGTTAGAAATCAGCCATGTCGTATAGTGGTGGTAATAATAACTCGCGTACTCAGGTGTCAAGGGAGAGAGTATTCAATGTTTATTGCAGCATATTGGTAGTCTTATTAATACATGATGTTACAGGCTCAAACTCTTCCCTACTCTCCTCCGTCTCTCTCTCAACTAATGGGGGTTACCCCGTTGCTATATGCATGTGAGGGGCGTGTTTACCTAGCAAAGCTAAGACCGTAACCCCCATACCAAATGGTCTATGTAAACAGTCTATGTGAACATTCCTGTGATTACCAGAGCGCATTCTACAAGGAGAAACTAAATGAAGGGTTTCCCTATTTATCTCAATATCTAGGCACATTCACTTCTATTGAAACGTACATTCATATTGTAGTTGTTAATGCTCAGATCCCACACTAAAATGCAGGTGTCAAAATGTATGCTTGCAAAAGATTGGATCCCATGTAAAATAAATAATTTTTAGGTCCTCAACTCCTGTAAAAGCGAGACCAAACACGGGTGCTTTTATTGCTCTTCTAATCTAGTTTAATGTGATTCGGTGTTGTCTGATTTTCTACAAACTATTTTCTACAAACTATAGTAATTCAGATTTTCCAATGTGCTGCTTACCCAGTAGCCATTAGGTACATTGAGTAGGACCCCCTTTTGCCTCCAGAGCTGTTTGACTTCTTTGCTGTGTGGAGGCGTGGATTCCACATGGTGCTGGAAAAAGAGCAAACTAGTACAAGCCTGAGGAAATGGCATTGTTCACAAATGGAAGATTTTTACCCAGAAATCCCACACAATGTTAGGTTGTAGTTTTTTTGCTGTTTAAATTCATAGTTGTTAGTCACAGAAATGACTACTGATACCATAATGCACCCTGCCCCTCAAAGAACCTGTTGTAACCCAGCTTGTTCATAGGCTGGAACCAGTGTTACCTAATAGGTAGGTTAACTGCCCAATTGGGATATTTTTTATAACAGTGTGCGGGTAGGAATGGATTTGGGTGAGTGTATACAGGTAGGGTTGGACCAGAATAAACAGTGGTTGGGTGAGTCCACGGGTGGCTGAGCAGTTTACAGTCACTGAAATCTGGCATCCTTGGCTGCCTAAGGAGGATGAACATGGATATTAGAACATGGGAGGAATGCAGTTGTACCTTAAGTTCTAACAAAACTCAGTCAATTGTTTCAAATAATAGAGCATGATGGGTAGAATCACAGGCAGTGGAAATAAGCTCTCTTACACCACCCCAGCTACGGTAATATCAAGTAATGTCGCTCGCAAAACAGTTCTCAACTAAAGGCGGTTTTCATGTGTTCCCCTGCAAAATCTCACCGCCACTATTAGCTAATCAACGCATCATTGATCCCAACCCCAATGTCTTGCAAATTCCTTTTCAGCATGTTGATAGCACTTTGGTTAGAGCTTTTGATTATAAGCTAATAGGAGCTATGGGGCTTGCTTGTATGCAATCCATAAATGTTGTCAGTGGAGCAATTTTATCAGCTACATTGCAACATTGTCTGCAACAATTCATAGCTACGCTGTAGCATTTGTAAGATACTCAGATGGCAATAGGGAGTGGGGGTCAACCAATATGTTTTTTTCAGGGCCAATGCCGATTATTGGTGATCAGGGAGACCAATGACTGATATTTAGCACGGTATGACATGTATTTTAATGAAGTAGCCACTGTGTGGATCCCAACATTCTGGTGAACTGTTAGAATGATAGAAATATATTTCTGAATTGTAAAGTGGCAAGCCTGTGACAATGAGGCATGGTGCATTCAGGAACCAGCCACGAGGAGCAAACACTGAAATGGACATTACATGCTGCTCAGATTTTTGCTATATTAGGGTGTGTGCTATATATATATATTTGCTCGTCTTTGAGAGTGAGGAATGTATTTCCCATTTTAGAAGACATTTTCAGAAGTGTTTGATTAACTGATAGTACGGCTGCTCGTTTTGCCTAGAACTTTGACTAAATGTGAATTAATAAACTGTGACATGTTCCCCTAATTCAGTTGAAGTGGGGCAGTGTTTTTACAACTTACAGATCAATGTCACAATCAAATGTCCTATTTAGTTTCTGTTACAAAAATCTTTGTTAAAACCAGGTAGTATTTGTCTTAGCCATGATATTTTATTTTAGGGCACTTTGCAGAATAGGTTGATGCTGTTCAATGTATGAAAAATACATTTTTGCAATAAAATTGCTAAGTGTAGTCTAATTTTGCATATTTCTTTTTTCCCCAAGGGAAAAGTAGTTGAAAAGGTCAGTGGTGTTTAGAGTGTGCACCTTACCTTGGGTTGACAGCATGGTTTCGGACACACTAATCGCTTAGTTCCTCAGGAAAAACACTTAACTCTCACTTTAGCCGTTTTTCAAATTCTTCATATTTAACACTGAATAGAGTTGTGGAATGTATGCAGTTATCAAGGCTGTGCAAGTTGAATACTAATGGGTTTCTTTGGAATGTGTGCTCTTGCACATCTTAGTGCCAGTCATCTGCACCAATCCCTTTAAAGGCTTCTACCTAGCCTGCATATCAGTCGTTACCTATTTTAGCCAAGTAGTGTGCATTTCCTCTGAAAGATCCTCGGCCGGGTCTCACAAGGGGCATCCAGGTGCTGCACTTCAATACTAAAATTATGGAGATTTGCAGGATCCAACCACTGACTACTTAACTGGAACTACCAGTCTAATCAGTCTGCTGATGTCTGATGTGTCCTCTCCTGTAGGAAGCAGAAGAGGGAGTCATTTCTTACGAGGACTGTGGGGTGAAGCTGACTGTGTCATACCATGTCAAAGATCTGGATGGAGCTGTCCAGCCACAAGCCGGCGACAAGGTATTCCAAACCCTTATTCACGGCGGCTAAAATGCGCTTGAAGACTTTCCAAATGCCAAACCATGAAGTAGTTATCCGCATGTGGTGGTGTTAAACCAACCCTGTCCCCTAGGTGGAGTTCTCCATCAATGAGGTAAAGAGGACAGGCCAGCAGAGCGCTGTTACCATCAAGATCCTCAACCGGACCGTCAACACCAAGAGACTGCTGGGATACATAGCCACCCTAAAAGACAACTTTGGCTTCATAGAGACAGCCAATCATGATCAAGAGATCTTCTTTCACTACAGGTACAACTGTTCAACAAAATCCTCTGCAGTGTCAGATTTGGGGAAAAAAAGAATATGCCCCACATGTTTTCCTGCTTCTTTATGCCAGTGAGCTGTGTGGAGACTTGGAGAACCTGGAGCTGGGTGACACTGTGGAATACACCTTGTCCAAGGGCAAAGGAAACAAAGTCAGTGCTGAGAAGGTTACGAAGGTGGCAGCAGGTAGGCAGGAGGGTGCTCCAGGTATTTTTGCTTTTACATTAATCATCTCTGAAGTATTTAAGTCAATGTCAGTCTTATTTGTCAAATGCGTCATTCTGAATAAAGACATTCTTGTGACATGGCATGTGACACCTGCATAGTAATTAAGAATAATATATTTGTGGATGTTAGCTGTCCATGTTGGCTGATGTTGTGCTGTAACTGCAGGGAATGGTGTTGGCCAGGATGTTGGTGAGGCAGTAATGCTGGGTAAGGTGGTGCGTCCTCTGCGCAGCGTGGATCCGTCCCAGACTGAGTACCAGGGCCTCATCGAGCTCACAGAGGAAGGTGGGTCAGCAGTGGCACGTTATGTCCAACGAATGGCTTCAGTTGTTTTTATGCACATACTTAATAACCCAATGGCTGTAAATCCTATTCCTCTTCTCCCCACCTGTCTTCCGATTCAGATGGCGCAAAGGGCCAACATTACCCTTTTGGCATTGTGGGCATGGCGAACAAGGCAGACTGTCTGCAGAAAGGAGAGATGGTGAAGTTCCAGCTGTGCACCGTGTCCCAGACAGGACAGAAGATGGCCTGCAATGTCGTCCCCCAACGCAAAGCCCTTGTGGAGTGTGTCAAGGACCAGGTAGTTGATCGTGCTTATCGCAAGTTTATCCCACGTATGTCTTGTGTGTTACCCTTACCTCACTTTATTAGTCTTGTCACTTTTGTACTTTCTGAGTATGCAGGTTATTGTGTGTTAGACGCTATGGCGATTCAGACTGTTATGTCTTGTCTCCCCAGTTTGGTTTCATCACGTATGAAGTTGGCGAGAGTAAGAAGCTGTTTTTCCACGTTAAGGAGGTCCAGGATGGCTTGGAGCTCCAGACTGGGGATGAGGTGGAGTTCTCGGTTATTCTAAACCAACGCACAGGGAAATGTAGTGCCTGCAACGTGCGCCGAGTCAGGTATAGGTCACAGGAGAGTGTACCAACGCCCATGTTGTTGGGTAAAATACAACTTGCTTAATTAGCATGCCTGTTTTTCTGGATGGTGGCCAAAATTGGTGGTACTGAATGAGTTTGACATCTACCCCCCATATTCTAATTGTCACATTTTGATAGAAACTTTCTACTCCACACGTTGTATATTTAATCCACTCAGTGTGTCTATTGGGTCAATTCCTTGTGTGATTTAAATTAGTGACAGTGCTGCTCAACTCCCAGTGACTGAGTGCAGGTACCCTGCTACACAGTCCTGAACCTAGACTTTGTTGGTTTTCTCTCCCCCCCACAGTGAAGGGCCTAAACCGGTGGCAACGCCCCGCCCCGATCGCTTGGTCAACCGGCTGAAGAGCATCACCCTTGATGATGTTAGTGCCCCCCGCCTAGTCATTGTGAGACAGCCTCGTGGCCCTGATAACTCCAAGGTACACATTTGTGAATGTGATAAAACTTATTTTCTTTAAAAAAAAACGTGTCCTTTTGACAAAACTATTGAATAATTGCATGGCTTCCAGCTTTGACCTGTGGTTAGGTATCTTGGCTGTTGATTACTTCTCAAAAGTAACCTGGTATCTTTGGAATCTGCTCATCCTGCTGTGTTGAAGTCATTCCTTTATAGAATTACATATTTCTATTTAAGCTCTTTAAAATGTGTAGATTATGACTGGTCTACTTTGTTTTGTACCTAGGGTTTCAACGTGGAGAGGAAGACCCGTCAACCGGGTGTCATTGACTGAGCAATTTAGAAATGCAATCACCGGGTGGAAAACAGCTGTGCAAAGGGTTTTTTGCGGTCTTGCAGACATGCTTCTACGCGCATACATACTCTTAGTCTCTTCCACATACAGGGACAAATAAGCATGTGTAACTCCTCTCCCTGTACCATCACCTGCAAGGGACCCCTCATTCCATTTGTTCTCTGCCGCCCATGTTTGATGTACTCGATCAAGTTTCGTACTGCAGTCTACATGGGTGATCTCTCTCTTCTGAGTGTGTGTGAGATTGTTGTGCATAAGGTGTTTTAGAACTGGTAGAGGTTATGGAGGAATTTGTTTTGAGGGTTTCTGTGCTCCTTTCGAAATATTGACGGTTGAGTGGCAGTGTCTTGTTCCCATCTTTGCTCAATCTGCTTAAATGTCTGGAATTCTGCACCTGGAGCCTGTCATGTATATGTGCGCGTAAGTGTGGGCATGTATTAGAGCTCAAGGCTTCTTTTCCTCCATTTGTTTTCCCTTATTTAAGGAAACTAAATGATTTTTGTTTGTCAATAGTTTCCACTCTGCCTTCCTACAAAACAGCAACAACAACGTTTCTCCATAAAGAGGATCATGTTTCTCATTATGTGGGCAAAAACACAGAGACTCCTCTGCTCGGTTTTTTTGAGCAGTTTTAAAAACGCTTTATCCAAGAGCTGGAGTGAAAGCATGGTATTGTGTGATGTATGTGAATGTTCAAGTGACTATATTATTAGGGTTTACTTTTACGAGTCTGGAGTCTTTAGATACCTTTTCGGTACTCACATGCTCCATAAGCAACATCTCCTGGTGCAGAATTCCTAATGGCATCTTATATCCAGCAGTTAGTTTATACAGTGTACTTTTTTTTGCACATCTTTGCTTCTTTTGTTCCATTGACTCTCAATCTGCTAATGAATAAATTGAAGTAAGAATAAGGTGCCTAAAAACTACAAAGAAAACTAAAAATATTTGATGTATCCTCTGTCCCCAGCCAACTGCCAAAATATAAAGAACAATCTTAGGATGGCTTTTCTAGTAGAAATAATACTGTTCTGCATCCCAAATACCTGTGGGTTGAAATATACTGTATGTGTGCTTTTTTCTTAGTGAAAGATTCAAACATAACAATATAACAAATACCTTTTAGTTAAGTTAAAAAGGGGGTAACAAAAGAAACAAAGTGTTAGAACTTAATCTTAAGGATGGGGATATCTATTATTGTGCTTTAGAGGCATTGGTGGGTGACCTGTTGTGCCTGTATGCACACATGGGAGTTACAGTCAAAAATAATTTAAACTGGAGATCACTGGGTTCCTCCTGAACTACAGAGGCTCTCCTATGTACTTTTGTTAATGGTCTTGAATGAAACAATTGAATTAAAGTTTTATGAAAATCACATGGGGGTTTCTTTATTTAACATGCAGACACTGCCTGGATTCTCTTTATCAAGGTACCGGTATGATACTTTTGAGTTACAGCTTAAATGAATGAAAAGCATTATGTATTTGTACCTTTTTTTATTATTAACACAGTGCAGTGAAAAACATGCTGTGCCACAGGTCATATGAGACGGTAAATATAGAACTGAGAACAAATCAAGAGTTAAATTGTATCATGCAAGCTGTAACAGGACTGTTGTTTTTAACATGTTTCAGTTGCACTACCTTTTTAAACCCTGGTGCTGCTCAGATGTATTTTTATCTCTGAGCGATGAACAATCCTTGTTTCTGGACTTGGGCTCTGGGCTTCAGACTGACATGTCCCAGAGAGTTGAAAATCATTTATCTGGTTGGGGGGAACTAGAGCCTGAGGGAGATTGGGGCCCTCTCTTGGAGTACATTTCCTATCTGTATATACTGTTCTTATTGCAAGAGATCTTGGCTGATTCAAGGCTTCATTCGACCTTGTCCACCCAGCAGCAGTGTGAGGTAGGGCATCTTTGCTAGGAACCTTTACTTGTTCTTCTTGAATAGTTCTCCTGTCCCTTGGGGAATCAAGTCCTTGCATTTTGCGTTTGTAGTCTTCCAACTTGGCCTTACACTCCACTGCTTTCTCCTTCATCTCCAGGAACTGTTTTTGCAAGTCTTTCTCATATCCTTCTTCCTCCTTCAGCTCATTTTCCCAGAATTCTAGCTGATCTGCTTCTGCCGCAATTACTTTCTGCTGGGCGTCTTGCTCTGCTTGCCTGGCCTCTAGCTTGTTAATCTGGTTATCTGTAAATGTTATTTTGTCCTGTATCTCCTTCAGACTAGCTTGTTGGCGAACAACTAGTAATCTTAACCTAGTTTTATCATCAACCATTTTAGGAGCACTAGTGTGATTATGCTGCCCCTCAGCATTTATTTTGATCATGTCAAACTCTGTGTGTTTGTTATCCATACTCTCATCTGACATGTTACTCTTCTGTTTGTCTGTTTCCTGATCTCCCATGCAGCAAGAGGTTCGCTGGTGTTCATTGGACTTGGTGCTTTGTTCAGCCCCTGGTGTTGAGAGATCCTTCTCAATAGTGTCTAAAACATTCTGGTTGCTTCCCCTTTTGTCAGTGTCCTTGCTTTTCCCCTTTGTTTTTCCTGGTTGTCTGCTCACTCCCCTTCCTAGACTCTCCAGCCACCCCCAAGCCTCCTCCATAAGGGTTAGGGACTTTCTTTTGGGCCTTTTTACTTCTTCTGGTGGCTGTTCAGCTTGTTTCCGCAGACGCAATAAGGGAGGTAGACTTTGACGATGTAGTGAAAGACTATCGCTTCCCTTTCGCACTTTGCCCCCGACATCGGTTCTCCTTAGCTGTGGGCCAGGCTGATATCTGCCGCCTTTCCCTCTGCTAGGCCCTTCCAGGAGGGATGGCCCGTTATGCAACAGTGTGAGCTGAACTTCTCTAGCATGTTCTCCATACTTTTCCAATGACTCCAGAATCCGCTCATTTGGTGTCACATTCCGGTCAAACTCTTTGAATGTTTCCTTAAGTGTGTAGCGCCCCGGACGTCCTAAGTGAAGGAACATGATTGGGATTTATCACCTACAAATACATTTAGATTGGAATTCTCAAATGAATTATGTGGAATTTGATTGTAAAATGTTAAATACGATCAGAGATGCTCACCAAGGGTTTGTGCCAAAGCTATGACCACTTCCTGGCATGTTGTTTTCTCAGTTACCCTGCTGACAACATGTGGGACTCCTTCAACTGATACTTTAACCTCCATTCTTCTAATTAATATAAAGAAATAAAGCATTAGTGTCTGTCCTGATGTCTTAAGCCTAAATTATTGTTCACAAGCAGCAAATTGTGGTGAGTAATTTCCCGGTAACTTTGGGTTGTCCCAGTATACTGACCCTTAACCCTTAAAAGCCTTAAAATTTGCCCATTGCCTTTTTTTTTTTTTTTTTAAACCTAACAGTAATCTTAGCAAGCAGTTTACCATGGTAGGTGTTAGTATGGTCATCTGTGGGAGCAACCGGTAAAACATGGACTTACGATATCAATGTTAATATTGCTTTAAGTCAAATGAATGTATCAACTATATTCGTTTCTAGTTTTAAACTGTTAAACAAGTAGGGTGGTAAAATAAAATGATATCGAATACATCCTTCAACAAATCATTCAATAACTAACATAGAATATTTGTTTGAAATAGCTAGTCATTTCAAGTTAGATATTTGCTGACTTTGTTAATTCAGATGTAAGGACATGAAATGCATATACTCTTAAATGTTGCTACCTACCTTTTTGTTATTCGTGTGTGATGCTAGCAGCCGTCCTCTGTTGAAGGCACAACGTTCTTTAAGGGATGGAAACAGTTGTGTGAGGAGCACTGTGGAGTGAACAAGTCCAGTTTGAAGTCCCTTGGGTAGGGCAATTTATGTACCCACCCCCGTTTTAATTAAGAATACTGGTCTGTGTCATGTACAGATTACTTTCAGATTGTTTCCATGTGTTTGATATTTTTTTTAATTGGTGTTTGTCTTAATCCCTTAGTGCTTCTTAATACATCACAAAAATGGTTGGATAATTTGTATGAATTGTATTGCAATGAATTATAACAGTGAGCTAGTTTCAGTCCAACCCGTCTCTAATAAATTCAAAACATATGTATCAACATGTGCCCAGCTAAAATCTTTAATGCCAAAAGGAGCCTTTGTTCAATATTCACCAACAGGAACATCTGTAGCCCTGCTCTTTGGTAAGTGCTGTCAATGTGGTGCCGTTTGTGACCTGTTCTCTTCAAATGGAAATACATTTTACTTTGAAAGCTCATGAACTGGAGTAAGGAAGGTGGAAGGTTAAAGATGTCAGACACAATCACCATTTTAAAGACATTTCCAGATGTTCGTGACTAAATGCGTAAATATTTTCTGTGTTATAGAAATGAAGAAATCAAATGGCTTCAAGGATAAACACAAAATATGATGGTATCCACTGATTTGCCATGCATATGATGTTGCCTATAAATTAAACAATAGATAACGTTACATGATAGAGTAGTGGTAATGTATCGATTTGATGGTCAAATTTGTTCCCATATAAAATAGAGCTTATGCTTCAAAGCACTTCCAATGAGGTATTTGCAGCTTTTTTATGAAATTATGAAAGTAAGTTTACCATTGTTTTTAATATTGCAACCCACTGCCCATTGAATATGCCGTTTTTTTTTTTTTTTTTTTTTTTTTTTTTTTTTTTTTTTTTTTTTTTTTTTTTTTTTTTTTTTTTTTTGTAGCACCATTACATTCCTTTTTATTATTCACGGCCATTGTTGCATTAAGAAAAGATCTACACAAATAATTGTGAAAAAAGATTACTCTTTCGCAACTTTTTTTTTTTTAAAGGCACCAAATGCTTTAACTTTCTTATTCACTTGTATTTGTTGACTGTGATATATTTGGCTCTGGGTGTTTTTTGTGTATCTTTGTGACCGGAAAGGTGATGGCTATCATAACCGGATGTTTGAACATGCTGTGAAACTGCCCAAGATTACAGTGCTCCAACATTCCTCATTCAACTGTAATTAGACTTCAGCTGCCTTTCTCAATCTTTTGGGGGGACTTTAGTGGGCTTCATGTGTCTGGGCAGATTATCTAGTCATCACTGTCTGTTGAGATGACAGGCAGTGCCTTGATTTGCTGTTTTACCAGGGTCCATTTTAATGTGCCCTACATAATCTTAGAATTATATAGGGAAATGGACAACATGTTTCTGAAAGTCATAACTGTAAGGGGTAATTATAGCTTTACTCATTTGAAGTTAATAATTGGAAAATGGTGAGTTCTCTGTGTGTACTTACTACAAAATAGTTTACATCTATGTTTTAGTTCTATGACGATAGAGACAATGCAAACAGCAGGACTTTCATAGGGGACATGCCACCGTCCCGAAAGTGTTCCTTTATGGACAGTGTGGGTCTGTGAACCTGCTTTGGAGAAACGCAGTTAGAAATGTTTGGAGATGTACATTCTTCAGGGAAATCATATTTTTTTATTGAACATGGTTTACCTTCAACCTCTTAAAATTAACAATTATTTGGTTGTCAGTTTATTTTAGTGGCAAAACTAAATTCTAAAATGTTATTTGAAATAAAATGTCATATTTGTCTACGGTTGTTGTCAATTATTAATTGAAATTGAAAGAGAATAGGAAATATTATAAACACTAAAATAATAGTGTATATTAACTTAGCAATAAATGAATGGAAATTCCATATTCGGGTTTAGGAGCCCTGCTGAATATAGCAAATACAAATGCCCTGGTAGGCCATGGAAGGCCTCTACAGTGGAAGATGAAAGAATGCTAACCATACGGAAGAAAAACATGGACTGCCAGACAGATGTGGAACACACCACAAGGTAAGCAAGGATATCTTCCATCCACAGAAGTCTTCACCGCCTGATGCCAACCAAAGTACAAGGAAATGCCTCCAAACATTGTTCAGCCATAGTAAAAAAATATTTGATCGTTCAATTTCCTGATAAAATAACTGACTGAACTTGATATTTCATGTGTTCATGCACTAACAACATATACAGATGACTGAAAATCCTGTGAGAGCAACTCTGAAGAATATATGCAGTGTCAGTTGGGATCATTCAATCACAGATTTCAGAACAGTTATTTCATACAAAGGATATCCGACTAAACATGTTTAATTTGGAGATTTTCTGTCTCATTTTCATTGGAGCCAATCTGATTCTTTTGGTTCTTTTAATGGGATTTTACTAAGACTTACTCTTTAGAGAATACTAGCAGACTTGCCATACAGGATTTTCATAGGAAATAAGAATCAGAATAGGACGGTTTCAAATCCTGACAAAAACAGGATGTATTGACTGCAGGTATACTCATAGTACTCTTGCTTATAGAGTATTGTACATTCCAGTGCAGATTTCCAGTTAGTCTCTTTAAAACTGGTGTGGTCATTGTGTCAATACTAAGTACTAAGTCACAAACAGTACCTTTCATATGTCATTTTTATGAATGTTTTGGGCACAGAGGAAATGCAGTAGTCTACATGATGGAACCTACTGGAGTAAACGAAGTGGACCACCTGTTGTCAAACTTTGCCTCAGTGTGACAGTGCGTTCTCCCTACATGTGTTTAATGGTACGGGAAACATGAGAGTGGAAACTTAGACCCTCTCCACTGCTGCCATGCCCACCACATGCCCAGCTGCTCCCAGACTTGTTGCTCAAAGGACGCTCAGCTCATTGGTTTCATTATGTGTTTTTCTGTTGGTCATCTGGGAAATTAAATGCATTTTAGAGGTGTGGTTTTGGTTTGGCTGTCTTATGTTTGCCCTATCATACCCTAGCACTTGTGGTTGTTTCTCTAGGCTACAGAAAGTGGCACTAAGTAATTTTTTTATTCCTATACGATTCTGTTATTTTATAGAGGTGATGCGTGGCTCAAGAAGAACATGCTTTTAGCTTCATCAATGATAAACTAACACCCTGACTGGCTTGGATATGTGTTGTTTAGTAATTTCACTTTAATTTGAGTGCATTAATGAGCATTTCACTTGCCTGGCATTATAGTAGAAAATGCTTCTGTCTAGAACGTTCTATTGGAACAAACACTAATTGGTTTTCAGTGGTTTTGTAATTCACGTGAGTTGCTGGAGGTTGAACTAAGACAGATGTTCTAAAATGACTGAATTAATACAGGCATGATTTTCCCCTTTAGTCAGTTGATTAGGTCTTGCACTAGAAAAACATGATTTTGTATGACTCACAATACTGTGTGGGGCAGTTGTTTGAGCATGGTGCTTACAACGCCAGGGTTCTTGTTTACATTCCCACAGGGATTTTTTTTTGGGGGGGATTTTTTTGCTTGCTACTGTAGGTTTCTGCTAAATTACTGAAATTTAAATTGACATTGTAAAACTGCATCCAATCTAAATGTCAATGAATGTTTAAAGCATTTTGTGATCCCTTCCTGAATAAATATTGTTGATTTAGTTCACATTTGGTTTGGTACATGGCCTGCATGTCATGATCGTGTCTGGAGGGGAATTACTCTGTACATGGACAGTTTGGGCATAGTGTAGCCCTAGCATTGTGTCCTCTCCTGGCTCGACCCAAACATGCATCTCAATCTATTCCCTATCCATCCCTCTTTTTCTCTCCCGTTTGTCTTTACCTCCTCTTTGTCCCCCTCCCCCCTCCCCCTGCTCTTCTATCTTTGTCTCTCTGCTCTCTTGTCTCTACTCCCTCATCTCTCCCTGTCTCGCACTCAACCCTTCTGCACTTTCTCTTTTCTCAGATCCATGACTTCTATGAGATGCTGATTGCCTTCTATCGGTCACGTCTAGTGCAGCGGTCTATGCATTCCTTTGCAATGCCTACACCCCACTACACATTTGGTTTTTTCCCAATAAAAAATGCAAAACATACTTCTAAAAGGGATTTTTCACATCTTTTGGAAATCTTTTTTATTGTACATTATATAGATTTATTATAGATTTTATATATATTTTTCTACATATTCAATCCGATGGACTGATATTATGCCCATATAAACTCTCTCACCATTCAGTCTATTAGTTTGTATTGACTTGTAATCTACTTATACTTGTTTTAGACACTTTCAGTACTAAACATCTCTCGCTAAACTATTTTGTTCTATCTGCTAATACTCCGGTTCATTCTTGTTTGTTATGGAAGACAAGGCAGAGACAAGTTGCGTTACTGTTCAGATGCAAGATTCTACACAGTGCCCTTTTACGTTTTGGGGAATCCTCTTTCATTCATAATAACACTAACGGCAATTTCCCGTTAATCTCAAATAAATTCCATTGGTTGAGCTGCATAAAGCTGCATAGGGCCTACAACTCCGTATGAATACAAAAAACAATCTATGAAAAGTTTGAACTCCAGTTAGTGCAAACGAAAAATGAATAACCTGGACTGCATGACAAACAGTTGATGTAGTCTACCTAATCTAATTGAAAATGCTACTTTTGTGTGTTAAAGGGATAGTTTAACATAAAATCCTATTTGAGTAAAACTCCCATTACCTGGTGTTGTCTGAAGGTCCGTGGGGTCATATTTCACATTAAGAGTGGGCATTATTAGCATCCTCCAAATTCTTAAATTAAAGCCAGGTGACACATTCTAGCATTTGCATACAAAAACTGATTTGAAAGTTCTTCCAAGACTACAGACATTGTTTATCTGAAATACCTGCTAATATTGTCGTCCCTGAGGGTATGTTGGTCATTTTTTAAGTGGTGCAGTGTTGAATCGTGTCTCAAATGTTTACCAGACTGAATTTAAAAGTAACGCTTGTCTCCTCTGAGTAAGTGAGGACTCTCAGAACCCCAACAGGACCCTTTCACGGTGATGATGACTGAACTTCATGGAGCTGCGTGGACCTCCTATGGATCGTGTTCTCAGTGGGAATTTAGGCTTACGCTGCGTCATGCATTGATTATTTTGTCATCAGCTGTTCCACATCTTTAGTTGATTTTGTTTTGTTTGTTTGATAAGACCCCTTCTCAGTGTTTTGGGTCAGGTGGGTGGGGCATAACCTCCCCTGGTGCCTCCAGCTCCCCCGGCACCACATCCTGCTCTGGGGGCGGAGCCTTCATCTGCATTGGAGCCATGTCCTGCTCCGGAGGAAGAGCCTCCACCTGTCCCTGTGCCACGTCTTGCTTCCTGCCACGTCCCACTAGTTGGGGACCCTATATTGAGTTTTTCCTCACCACTGTGTAGATCATTGTTCATGCCTTGTGTACTGTTTTAGTTATAGCTCTCCTTTGTTGTCACTTTCCTTTGCTGCCTGTGTCCTTCCTCTTCAACTGCGATAAACGCAGCAAAGCCTGAAACCCTTAGTAGATGTTGGCCCCTTTTTAATAAATACTTCCCCCCCATATGGCCCCACAATTTAGAACATCCTACACTCTCCATTGTTAAATACAAACCGTTTGCTCACACAGAAAGAAGAAACCTTATAAAACATGTTTTTGATAAACACTTAACAATTATTGATCTTAAATCTATTCACTGACCACAGGGGAAAATCATTCCAGTACTGTGCTCTTTTTACCTGTAATGACCTACAGATTCTTTTTTAATCTAGTGAAATTAAAGGATTTTAAATCTATCATAACACTTGGAATGGAAAATGATATGGGGAGCTGTGAATATTTTGATCCATAGCTTGCACTATACTAATGACAATTTATATATTATTAGAGACTGATAATCTGCATTTTTGTGTTGTGATTGTACTTCTGTGTCATTTCTTTCTGCTTATCCAGTTGATCTGCCTTCCATGAAGCTCTTTTTGCATACGTCCCACTGCCCATGTCTCTTACTTGATCTGGTTAACTGGCTAGCGCCAGCTCAAATGAGCTTTGACATTTGGGGTTGAATTTCCTAAATTGATGGGGTCTCAGGTACCAGAACATCCTGAGCTTCCGCTACTTGATAAACTGGTTGTTGTGACTTGTGTAATCAGAATTGACACAGAATTGTTTTCTTTTTTATCCAAAAACTATTATATTTGAGGTTACAGCGCATATTCCTACGCTAAATATGAAGTAACTTATTCCTGCTGATTTGGTGCTGTCTGGAATGGGAATGGTTGGGAACCAGTTGGTTTCTCTTTCACACTTTTGTACTATATATAGACACTTTTATACTATATATAGTTCATCAAGTCATCTGTCCCTATTGTTGAAAACTCCACTTCCCAAAGGTGTCCGGTGTTCCATAGCTTTTATGTTTTACATTTTCAACAAGCAAACTGGTAATCAAATGTTTCTCTTAACTCTACACGTGACTTTCTGCAAGTTTTTTAAGATAAAAGTGGATTCAGTTTCACAAGCTGCTGGATATTTTATGTTCCTTTCGTGTTCAGCTTAACAAAGTCACGACTGATAATAACATCACATCTGAGTCACAGGTTGTGCTGAAAACCGTTTACAGTTATTTGCAAACACAAATGTTTATGTTTATTTGCATAGATTGATGTCTACGCCGTTCAGTCTGGACTTCTTTTCCAGAAAAATATTTTCTAGTTGTTTTCGCACATTGACCACTACCACTCTTCTAGAAAGAAAATGAATGTGTGCCCATGAACTTGTCCAGCTATCAGGCTTGTATAACCCCCGATCCTCACACTCTGTCCCTGTGTGTACTTGGCCCCATGCAACTTAAAATAGAGTGCAGACGCAGGATACCCTGTTGCATATCCAGTGTGGGCACAGCAGGCTCTTGTTACAAGGCAGACACAGCTTCATATTGCACTGGTGAGGCAAAGGGCTCCACATTTCCCCGCTACACTGGTCCAGTAGCTCCACAGCTTAAATAGTCTTCAGGGTGCAAGTTTGTGGAAGGGAACAGCTATCACCATGCCTAAAGTCAATATGCCAGGTGAGTTGTCTGGTGGGAGCCACTGCCATGCATTCAAGCCCAGCCTGAGATTGTTGGTGGTTCTGTCTGGTACTGTAGCATAATTGTGGAAAGAAAACTGATTTCTATATTTTTTATTTTTGTACATGAAAACATTGCTTAGTGGGACCTTAATAGTCTTCAACACATTGATTTCTCTCTCCCTTCCAAATCTTTCAGGGTTTATATACATTTTTTAGCTTTTTCATTGTGAATTTCAAATGTGTCTTAATGTTGACGATTTCTCAAATGCGCAAGAAGTAATTCACTCTTGCTGATTAGAAGTTCTAAAACAATTGGCAAAGATTTTTTTACATGCAAGACCACATTTTCACATGCAAGACCAGTTCCACATTTGTTCAGAATCTGATTCCCCCTGAGAAACTTTGAATTTGTCTGCCAAGCAATACCAGTATAACATTATTACAGATAGCCAAATAATATCTTCAGAGACAGCTATAATGCTTGCAACAAAATGCACACAGTTTGATTCTGAGTTATTAAAGCGTAATTCACATCTTCCTATGGGAACCATTTCAAGTTATGAATGTTACTTGATTATGCATGCAGATGTAACATGATGTCTTCTACTGCTGTTGCAATGCTGATGGTTGGCTGAAACAATGCCTTTTAGATTTAGAGTAAAAGAGAGGTACATTCAGTTGTTGCATCAGAGCAGTGAAATTGAGAGAGTAATAGGGGATTATAGTGCTTCTAAACATTTAAAGGGATAGCCATTTCTGTGATTATTAATCATTTATTCTGAAGATTGTCAGTAAGTCAGTCTTGATAAAAGTTAGTCTAGGGGGAAAATATATTATTTTGAATTAATGGTTCTCCAGAGAGATTGAATACTCAGAAGCATGATAAACAGCAATGTATCAACTGTCAAACTGTCAATAGGAAAACTGTGTTGCCACTTCACTTCCTGAACAATCGATGGGACAGAGTGTGAACATTATCTACTGAACACCTTTGGAGATCCACCCAAGCGAAGGATGTGATTGATTTGATTGTGCAAGGCATTATCTATTTGCACCAGGTTTCCACCCCTGTAGCAGTTGTATCTCTTGGAATTCCCCAGGCTTACCAGTGAGGTTAAGGGCCCCAAAAGGTCAGAGGGTTTGATGGCTGTAGCTTGTAAACAGATAGTTATGGTTTGAGTGTTGTTATTGGGTTGATGTTATTTGACCAATCTACCATTGCTAAGAAATGTTTGCTTTTGTATGACGCATTGCCAGGATTCAGCACTTATCCATGACATAGTGATAAATTAGAGACATCCCACCCGCTTCATGCCTTGTTGTTAAGTGATAGATCTGGTGGTTGGAAAAGTGATTGTGGTATACCAGATCATATAAGTGTAGTATATAATCATTCAAAGCGTTGTTCATAAGTACAATGCATCACAGAGTGCCTAAGAACATTTCTTAGCAGTGGTATATTGGGCATATACCACAAATACCAAAGATACCTTATTGCTATTATGAACTAGTTACCAGTGCAGCTAGTGTTAAAAATCAGTTGTATCAGCTAATCAGCATTCATAATATGAAGCAGTTGGTTTATCATGTGTAATACAGCCAAGAGCTTAGGGAGTGGAGGTGGGACATGTCCCTCGCCAATGTTAGAAGCAGATTTACATTTAACACGTGACCCCCATTATGAAACACGCTCCAAGGTCTTGAAAACAGCATATTGATAGCATTGAACACCATGTAGATTTGTGCATTAGATAATTGCTATAAAGTCATCCTTTATAGCAGGGTTGGTAAGAGAATAGTGCCTGCAATTAAGTCTCATTCTAATTGCAAGAGGGCACTGTTGGCTAGGGGAGGGTCAGAACTCACAGTGATGTCTCAAAAAATACGATAGATTAGATAAAAGTTCAATACTGTGGACATCTGCTCTCTAGGAGGAATTGGCTGGCGGTCTGGTTGAGGATGACAGTGGGTGCAGCATTTGGCTATGAGATTGAAGAATGAATAGAGCCTAAGGTAAACACAAAGGCAGGAAGATTTGGATACTGACAACAATGTTTTTACGCTCCTATTAAAGTGTTGTTGTGTCATCTGAGAGGCTGTTTCATCCCCACTCCTACTGATTCAAATAAATCTAATATGTCATACACATGCTGTATTGTGCCTTTTACATACATATTTTTCATTACCAAATATATAATGATCATAAATAAAAGATTATACAAATAAAAATGTTTGCTCAAATGAATCTTTGTTATTAAGTGGGAATCGTTTGCTCAAATGAATCTTTGTTATTAAGTGGGAATCGGATTACATTCTTCTGGCTCCGACCTTTCTTTCAGGAAAAGCAATTGAGTGCTCTGGAGCGAGTTTTATTAAATACATTTAGCTTGTTTCAGCGTCTGTTAGACTGGTTTGTGATTGTTGACTGTCAGTTCAGTATAAGTATGCCTTGGAAGATGATGGGTTACAGGGCTCACGCTCTGCCTTATCTTTCTGAGGAAATTATTTCTCTCCATACGCATTTGAATAAATTAAATAAGCATAATTTTTCCTGAGGTAAACCTTTTATACACTATGCCATACTAAATATGCTATATGGACAAAAAAGGACCATGATGTAAAATTTTCTGCATATAATTTTTTAATAGAAATGTATTATTGGTTAGCTACATACGGTAGATTTCTATCCTAATTTAACGTTTAGCATGGCAACAAGCAATGTCATGGTAATTCATTTTGAATAATATTTTGAGATTGCCTTGCTAGCTAACAGTGACTGATCTTATTATTTTATTAGAAGTCAATTACATCTGGCACTATAACACTGTTAAGTATTTAATATAGATTTCTGGATTTTTATATCAATGTTGTAAAAGTTGATGATAATTCATGCATCAGGAAATTTGTTAGATTCTCTATGACCAACCACCATTCTAAACATTCTAATTAAGCAATAATACGGTAGATTCAATCTTACTGCAGTTTATTTGTAAAGTAAAATATAAAAAATTTAAACAGGAATTCAAGCCCTCTTTTCAGTTATTATATTGGTCAATATGAAACAGGGGCATTAAGTCCACAATTTATTATTTTCTTTTCTAATATGATCTACTATAACAGCGAAAAATAGTTCAAAATTGTTTGGAAATTCTAAATAAACAATGAACAAGAGTTTGGGCCAAAGTGATGAGTGTTTGGCCTCGGCTTTAGAACAAATTTGATGGATGGGCATTTGAATTCCATGGTAACTTCAGCTTGAGGGACAGAAAGCTAATAATTTTAGCATGCATGGCTTGCTGAGGCTATATAATAGCAAAATTGGAAAGTTTTTAGTAACTGCAGTTGTTACACATTCATTAATGCTTTGTGATCACATCACTTAATAAACCACATCTTTGATCGCATTTGCAAATGAAGGCAAGAGAGCTATATTCCCAACAGTAATTAAGTAAGTACAGTATTGGAATGCATCTTACCTAAACAATTTTTGGGGGAAAGCATCCTTGATGGTGGGGCATTGCCCCCCCCCCACAGCCCCCATACGCCGCCAGGTCCTTAGTGAGAAAGCAGATGGCGGTCTGGCAAATGACATATATTGAGGAGCTTCTGGCAAGATTGACATTTTTATAAGGGCTACTTGGCAGCGTGTGAAGAATGCTTTATTGCGGGACAAGAAACCAATTCTGGATTTAACTTGAGACTGTAAGTGTGTTGAATGGGTATCAAATTGTAAAGAGAAGTTATGCCGACATATTTTTTAGGTGCCATAATCTACTTCAAATCTATTAAAGATGCAGCTTTTTTTTGGGGGGGGGGGCTAGAGAGGTTGAGACCGGCTCTCATTCAAATAGTTTATATAGTTTTTTTGCCAGTGAAGGTTGTTAATTAACAAAAATGCATTATTATCTAACCTCCATCACTGACTGTAAGCGGATTGTTCATTCAGTTGCTGGTAAACATGTGAAGGCCCTACTGATTAAGGGAATATAGGACTGAATGAACTTAACGTTAACAAGGGGAAAAGATCTGTTGACAAGAGCTCAATAGATAATAAGACAACTAATAATGCTATCGGGTTCCTTTGCTGCCTTTTTACTGTTTGACTGTGTACTGACATTATGAAATGAACAGGTTGCTCGGGTTCTTGGGGCCATGAGCATGTGGAAAGCGACATGAAACAAGCTTTATCATGTGTTTTCCTCATCCCAGTGTTCAAAAACATTCACTGTTAAGGGATCTTTCAGCTGGACAAAGACGACAAACACATCAAAAAGCACCCAGGAAAGGTTAAGAAAATATGCTGGACTTCTTTGGAGTGGCCATGGAAATTCTTAGATCTAAATCACATCGACAGCCTATGATGATACACAAAAACAGCAATTATTAAAGGGCAGCACCTAAACAATGAATAATCGCAGTTCACTGCTGAAAGGTGAACCAAATTGCCAATAATTGCCAACAATGTAATATTCTTATTTTTTATATTAAAATTGATAAATGAAGAAATATTTAATTGATTCTCCAAAACAAGGAGTTGTAAGCAGGTTTGTTAAATTCGTATTTACTTGAGAAGAATAAGATGTGTATTTATTTCCACTGTATCCTGGTAAAGTCCTGTAACCCATTAATTGCTTTGTTTCTTTGGTTCCATCTTGGGTTATCTTCTACTCTCCTGGTGCGGAATGTATTATCAGGTCAAAGTAAGTACACAGGGTGAGAAGAAGACATGGAATGCAGAGTAGCCTGGCCATGCTAGTTTGTCCCAATCCCACAATACAAACACATGACTGTCAATTCATTTATTTTTTTAATTGGCACTGAATTGTAGGCAAATAAATGAATTGATTAGTCTGACAGCGCATGCAGTTTCTAGGCTTTGTTATGAAGTGAGACACATTTAGCCCAAAATAATCTAAGCTAAACGGTGCTTCTGTGGTGAGGAGTTCCAGCCTCCATCTTTGTGCCCATGGAAGGCTGTTTTGTTTGTACTGTTGATATTTGTTGTAAATGTAGAGCAAGCTGTGTTTATATGATTTGTTAGGCCCTAATGTTTGTGCTGGATTTCAGTAGCTCTGTGTGCATGGAACCTTCACAGACCAAGCAATAGTAAGAGCTGTGGGATTTGTCATTGGAACAAGTCCTGCTTGATCTTATACACACAGCATGCAATGCTGGCCAATCTGTTTTCAACTGTTGTGGTAAGATACGTTTACATATGTAATAGTACATTGCTGTTTGCTTTATCATGTCTACTGTATCTATGCTGTTAATGGCCTGTTTAATGTTTAGTGCTTCTTTCAGGGCTGTGCTCCATTTCAATGCATTCTGTTCTGTGCAAATGGAAAGTTTCATGAGAAATGGCCATATTCGACCTGATAACGACCTTTGAGAAAACAAGGTGGTAGCTTGTCTATGTGTTTCTACTAGAGACCGATGAGAACATGCGTGCCTTTGCGGAGGAGGTTTTTGCATCTGAAACCAAAGATGAGGGTGTCCGTGATGAGATCTCCATGTTCGACGTGCAAGACGACTGTCCCATCCTTCAACAGGAAATGGCCCATCACCTGCACACTGATGAAGATGCTGAGAAACGGTGGGCAATTTTCCCCCATGACACATCCAACAGCAGAAACCTTTGCTCTACCACTAAATCCACTGTTTGTCTGCAATTCCTCTCCTTGTCTCTTGGTAGTAAGAAGAGGTTGCATAAATGTCGTGCCATGACTTTGCCTTCGTCCATGAGTGACCAGTCCAAAAAAGTGTTGCGTCCTGTGGCGGAGGTTGTGTTGGATACTCCAACCTACCTAGAAGTGCCTGACTTCCAGAGAGTGGCTATTATCGGAGACTATGCCTCTGGGGTATTATATCTGAACCACGTACTCTGAATAAGTATTTATCCCCTTTGGTATTTTTTACTTAATTTAGTTGGTAACAAAGTGGCATATCATTTATTTATCAGAGTATTTGGTGAAGATCATTGACAAGACAAAAATGATTACATTTCTATCCCATCTGTGACACAATAACATTTGAAAAATTCCAAGGGGGTTGAATACCAACAATATGTTTTTCTGTTTCATTCATTGCAAATCTGTAACTGTAAAAATCTGGAGACTCGTTTGCATGAATATCTCAGTAGTATATCACAGAAGTAAAATGTCTTCAGAAAATATTTAGACCCCATCATTTTATCCACAATTGTTACGTTAAAGCCTTTTTCAAATTCTGTTTTTTTGTGTGCAAATTGAACATAACACATGAAGGTGGAATAATTGTGGTCTGAATACTTTCTAAATACGATGTAATTGCATGTTGTTTTTGTGAAAATAATGAGTGCAATTTATAATATAGGGGTCTTGATTCATGGTTTTATTTTTTATATTACCTTTTGGTAGAACATCATAATACTTTTTTCTGTTTCTTTTTGTTTCAACAAAAATGTATAAAATAAATGCCAGCATTTCTATAACTAACGCAGTGTCCATCAGGAAAGGCCCTACGCATCAACTTACATTGAGACATTATGTTACCACCCACCTTATTTTCTCCTCAAATAGCAGTAGAATTATTTAAAGGCTCTTTAATCCTGTTTACATCTTGGGACATACTGGCCCAGCTACATGAAACATGGTTGCCAACAGCCCTGGGTATGAACCTGACTATTTGTCTCTAGGCAAGTTCATTGACCTCTTGAAGGAATAGATCTCTCCAGACTGTAAATTATGAGCCTAGCATAGGTTGTCCAGGTTTGAGTTTCAAGAATGTGGCTCTGACATTTATAGAGAGAGAAATCACAAGGAGGGGCATGCTTGTTAACAAATTCATAACTTACCTGGGCACACCTCAAGGACAATTTAGTTGTTTTAAAACTTTATATCAGATTGTGTCTCAATCTGAAAGTGATATAAGGGTCAAGAAACTGTGTGGCCAGGTTAACTCTTTTTTTAGGATCTTTAGTTCTCAGGGCCAAAAATTATTTTGATTTGCAAAGCTAGCTGTTGTAGATTCTAACATCCCCATGTAAAATAATCAGATTATTTATGAAAGAATATACCCTTGCAAATAATATTTTTCTTCCCTCTTTAGCTCGCTTATTGAAATGTTTTCAAACCTATCATGTAAAATAATAAAATCCTCATGTTTGATCAAAGAGAAAAAAACACATTGCTATCGTATAAAGGTTTTGCCATTTCAAAATAGCTGGAAATCAATCATATTAAGTCTTCTTATTAAAAAAGAAATTATGGGTTGGATGCTATTAAGTCTCCAGTATTTAGACACCATCATGGTGTTGAGAACATACTTGTGAAAACGGTAAATTATCTGACTAAAATTGTATTTCTGTAATATAATTTGCGTTTACTCTAATGTTATATTTGTTTTTTAACAAGCAGATAAATACTTATTGACCAGATCGATCCCTTTAAACAAATTTCTTTAATGACCTCAAACATTTGGTGGGTACTGTACGTATATACTACCCGTAAGCTATGGTCACAAGACACAAGAATTTCCAAACAAACAGCTAGAGACATGGCTTTCTCCCATAAAAACATATTTTTGTGGAGTGATCTGCTGATCCATGTGAGACAGATTTGATCTCAGGCACAGGATTTACAAACCACCCCAGCAATCTCTGCCCAGGAGGTTGCTGTCTCTCTCTACTAGGATGCCCTCACTCTAATGTTATTTTGGGATCTGAGTCACTGGCTTACTCATGGAGTCGGATGGTTTACTTAAGCAAACATGTTTTAGAGGCAGACCTGCCCTGAAGGCAGAAATTAATGGGATTGCTTGACTCAGTAGGAAAGGGCTTTTTTTCCAACTCATGACTGAATCCAGTCACTAAACATCAGGACAAGCAATAACCCTATTCTAAGAGCATTAAACAAAATTTCCAACGCTTGTTTCCAACGACACAACAAGACCTTGGTTGGATCCCTAGTAATTCAAATTAGTTAGAATTTCTTTAATCAATGACCACCAACAGCCTTTTGTCAAACAAAGAACTAATTAGTTTGAATAATGAGATTCCTGCAACTTCCATAGTGCTTTGTAGCAGGAATGCAAAAGGCGTATTTATTAATATAGTGTGGCTTTGTCTCCAGAGCTTACAGATTAGTCATCAGATAGATCAATATTCAGTGGCTGTTTAGTTTGTAAGTAGGCAATTTGTTTCGTTATCATGAACAATATATTTCAGCTATGCTATCATCAAGAATGCTAAATCAAAAATAATTATATATCATGATTTGCCTGATTAGAATATTGAAACCGCAAGTATTTGTTTTAGAAACCTAAATGGTATGGAAAAACATTTGGGTAATTGCATATTGAAATTACATATGTTAAATTGCACTACTTGACGTGTGAAATAAGAAATATATAATTGAACTAACCTGAAAACAATGACAAGCAACTGCAGATTTTTAAATTTTCTTAGCAATATCCTATTAAAGAAGTTGAAAGTAACTCTCCGTAGACATCAGAAATAGAATTGTGTCAAGGCAAAGATCTGGCAAAGTTTATAAAACTAATTCTTAGGAACAAAATGTTCCCAGGATACAAGGAAGTTTGGAACCACCAGGCAAACTAAGCAACAGAGCAAGACCGAACTTGGTCAGGGAGGTGACCAAGAATCAACGTTTCTTTATAGAGCTGGAAGAACCTACCAGGACAATCATCAGCACACCATCTATCAGGCCTCTATAGAGTGGCTAGACTGAAGAGACCACTTAATAAATGGCATAAGACTTGAAGAACTCTGAGAGCATAAGGAAAAATATGATCTGGTCTGATCAGACAAAAATCTAACAACTAAGTCTAAATGCAATAAGCCTCATGAAAAAAAGGTGCCGCTCATCCCTTGGCTAATACCATCCCTGTGGTACAACATGGTGGTTGGAGAACCTTGCTATTGGGATTCTTTTCAGTGGTAGGGACTGGGAGTCTGGTCAGGTTTTACTTCAGGATGAACAAAACAAAATACACATTTCAGGATGAACAAAACAAAATAGACTGGGGTGAAGATTCATCTTCTAGCACAACAACACAAAACATAAAGCCAAGACAACAGCTTCAAAACAAGTCTGTGAATGTCCTTACGTGGCCCAGCCAAAGCCTAATGAACTTGAACCTAATGGAACATTTCTGAGGTCATCTGAGGATTGCAATTCACTGACGCTTCCCATCAAATCTGACAGAGCTTGAGTAGATCTACAAGAAAACATTTGAGAAACTGCCCAAATCCAGGCGTGCAAAGCTGGTAGAGGCATGATTACTTTGTTCATGAATATACAGTGCTTACGCATTCAGGTGAACAGCCTTTTTAGACAGCTTTTTAGACAACCAGCCAGGAAATAGCTCCACCCACTTGCCAAACACCGGACCACCAAAAGGACACCAACATAACACAAACCACCCTGAGACAAGACTGAGTAGACCCCAACGAGTTTTAACTCAATCAGATTGTATAGGAATCATCAGTGAACTGTTATCTTCAGGTGACCTCAGAAATGGAACAGAATGCTTGTGTCTTGAGATCATAGCTCACGGGTAGTATGTACGTACATTACCAGTCAAACATTTGAGGCCACTAAAGAAAATTGTTTGAAGATATCCATCTGGTCAGTAATTGTTTATTTGCTTGTAAAGAAACATATATAACATTAGAATAAACCCAAATAATATCCTACAAATTCAAACTTTCAGATATTTTGTATCCTTTAAAAGTTGTATTACTGCCACACCCTTTCTTTACATTTAATATTTTAGTAATCAGATGCTATTGTCCAGTGACTAATAGTTTATTGTTTGCGAATTATAGCTGGCAGTTATCCAATTACAACAAGGAATAGATAGATTACTTCAAATAATAGGGGGTGCTTAATCCATCAATCAATCAAAATCTTTTCAAAGGTACATTGTTTTTAATTCAAGTCATTCATCAGGATTTTAAATTGTTCAAATGATTAGTGGGTAAAAAATACATTCTCATTATATCCCTGTTCTCTTAGGTGACCATGGATGACTTTGAGGTGTCATGTAAGGGCGTGTACCGTGCTCTGTCAATCAGAGAGAAATATATGCGGCTGGCATTCCAGCGCTTCCCACTCACTACATCACAGTACCTGAGGGACATTGAAGGAGAGCCCTTTAAGCCTGAACACTCAGTACAACCAGGTAAGAAGACCAAGCACCCAAGTGTGAATGCAATAGAGAAGGGTATGCATGCAGTAGTTTTTTGTGAGTAATGGCAGATGATTGCTGCCAAGAAAGTTTCTTAATAGCAACATTTCTGTCAGTCTTCACATCCCCACCGAAGAAGGGTGAAGACCCATTCGACACCAAGTGCCTGCCTGAGGACCTGAAATGGGTGGCGCGTATGAAGAATGGTGTCATCTATGTGTACAAAGACTCCACAGCGGCTGACCAACACAAACCAATGGAGGAACTACCCATCCCTGACTACGAAACATTCATTGATGACATGAACTTCCTCATCGCTCTGATTGCACAAGGCCCAACGTGAGTCAAGGCCCAACATGACGCCCCTTTAGACATTTCAGTTCAACCTAATTTACAGATCTGAAAGGGACCTCATGAGTGGTCCAAAACAGTTAAAAGGGTTACCAGCAGGAGTTTTGACCTTAAGGCAATTGCAATGGATTTCTTGAAATAATGTTTTGACAATTATATTGTTTAACTAACAAAGAGAACCAGGTGCAGTGGTCTTTGAATTTTTTCCGGAGCTGTATATATATAAATACATATATATATATATATATATATATATATATATATATATATATATATATATATATATATATATATATACTATATATATACACCAATTTCTTGTAATTATTTAATCGATGTTTAGTAGCCTGCACCATGTTATTTTAAATTGAGTGGTATCACGTTTGTGTACAGTTAGGCATATCCATATATTGGTTAATTGATTGCACAGATGACTATCTCTGATTTTATTTAGAGAAAGCTTGTGGCTTTATGCCTATACTGTGCCAAAGTGTTTTGGGGTTTCTGAACAGATGTGATGATGTTACAATACAATATATGAATAATTATAGGCCTAATAACCTGATTACAGAATTAATTATGTTTATTTTGATGTGCAGCATGTCATATTAGGATCCAGGTTTCATATTCACAAAACAGCTTAAGGATAAAAGTAGTTTCTAACTTGCTGATGTAACTCTTAAAGAAATGGTTGTGTAAGTTCTAACAATTGGACTCCTTAATCTTTGGGCTAAGAGTATTTAGCCAAGCGTTTTAGTCACTAAGACCAAATCACAAACAATCCCAAAAGGGTTGCTGCTGGTAATCTGCCCAGGTATTATGATCATAGCAGATCTAATCAGGGATGCTGTGACCACTCTGCCGAAAGGGGGGACAAACGGGTCTGTTGTCCTGGGCCCAGGGTGGGTGGGGGGGGCAGAACTAGACCCTCATTCATTTATGGAATAATAAGAAAATAGGGCACGGGGGGCACATCTAAGATTATCTCGTCCCAGGCCCAGGCAAGACTGTCAGCTGGCCTGGCTGTGACACCAACAAACAGAAACAACCCAATAACATCAGCGATTAGGGTTGTGACTACTCAACACTACTTGGCCACAGGGAAAATACAGCTATGCAGCGCAGACAAACGAAATATATCAAAGTGGTCTGTCAGTAGAATATTACATCAAACAATAAATGCCCTCTGCAGACCCCATATCATGCGACAAATTATTCGGTTTGATCAATGATGTTCGCCAACTTCAAAGAAACAAGGCTGACTTCATGGCCATAGCTCGACCACCTGGTTTATTTAGTGCGATAGATGGGACACATAATTGCACAAATTAAAGCGCCATAAAAAGATGAATGTGCATTTCTTAACAAACTGCCAGACATGTGAGAGGCTGACAACTAGCTGGACATATTTTGACTTATCAGTATATCCTTCTTGATCTCATGTTCAATCAGTGACATTTGGCCTACATTTTATTTGAATATCTTCATTTCAATATGGCATTGACATATCCTACCCTAATACACATTGTTCTACAGTATTGCTATGATGAATTCACTGACAGAAACCCCTATCAAGCAATCACTGTAGGCATAGTAGGTAAAGCTGTTCCATAGCAATGGAACAGCTTTAAAGACATCATCCATAGCAATGGAGTCAATCCCACCCTTTCTTTTGACATATGACTTCTCCCTATTCCTTAGTAAGTTGGTATTGGCAGCTTTGTGAATAGGTTTTAAGAAGAATCTGTTAGCTAGGAACTTTTAGTGCTGTTTAGGAGTCCTCCTAGTGGCAAGATTAAATGCGGCCCCTGAATGATAAGATAAATTAATAAAAAAGCAATGAGTAAAGAAGGCTGAATAAAATTACCATACATTTTGTTCCAAACATAAAAATCTATATTTCAAGATGTATTTGTCAAATTCACCGAACAACACAGCGTCATCCTGTCCAAAGACATTCTTATGACATGGCACCCGACAAACTACGCAGATGGAGTTAAGAAGAGTATATAAGCAAAAATATAGCTAGACCAAAAAATTAAAAATAAAGCAAAAATAAATATAACACTGTACACTAGCAGAAATTCTAGTTTGAAATAGCAGCAATCTGGGTAATATTACTGAACTTTTAGATATGGCAAGTATGGCAGTAAAATACATAACAGTGTGACCTAGCAACACTTGATAGAGTTATTGAAAAATTAGATACATATGAGTGTAATAAACTTGTGAATGGTGGCAGACTACAACTACGTAGTGAGAAATATGATGAAAATGTACACACATATCAAGAGGATAAGGGAATCATATACATAACACTGTTCATAGCAGCAGTTTAAAAAGAGTACTGTTGATTAGCAGCAACATTGGTAGTAGTATTAAATATGGCAAGAATGGCAGTAACATACATTGAAAAATCAAATGCGAACTAGCTGCCACCCATGTCTTCAATACTTTGCACACCCTTCTCTTGCAAGGATAACAGCATTAATCCTCTTTCTGTAGTTGTTTTTTTATGAGATACACATTGGAAGGGAGCTTAAATCTTCTTACTCTTTAAACGTTTACTCTTTAAACCTCATTGGTCTGACACCTTTTGAAGTCAGTGGTAAATTAGCAAACTCTGTAGTGAGTTATCAAACTCTGTAGTGAGTTATCAAACTCTGTAGTAAGTTATCAAACTCTGTAGTGAGTTATCAAACTCTGTAGTGAGTTATCAAACTCTGTAGTGAGTAATCAAACTCTGTAGTGAGTTATTAAACTCTGTAGTGTGTTATCAAATTTTGTAGTGAGTTATCAAACTCTGTAGTAAGTTATCAAACTCTGTTGTGAGCTATCAAACTCTGTAGTGAGTTATCAAACTCTGTAGAGTTAGTGAACTCTGACCACCACTCTTTGTTGCTTGGGCATCGTCATTCAAGAGCTTGAGGTTTTAGGTCAGAAGGGCTGTCTGTCTTCTTCACATTTGGATTGTAGCCCTTGTCTTTTTTTCTCAAATACATGGAAAATCAACCAATCTGATAAAAAATGTGGCCAAAAATTAGATCAGCATTGACTTGCCTGCTGGTCTGGAACAAATCAACAAACATATGCATTAAATATCACACCACAGAAGTGCTATAGGTCTTCATCATCTTCTTCCGCCTATCCGTTGTTGGGTCACGGGCAGCAGCTCCAGCAGGAGACCCCAAACTTCCCTTACCCGAGCTACATTTGCCAGCTCTGACTGGGGGATCCCGAGGCGTTCCCAGGCCAGTGTCGAAATATAATCTCTCCACCTAGTCCTGGGCCTACCCCGAGGTCTCCTCCCAGCTGGACGTGCCTGGAACACCTCCCTATGGTGACGTCCTGGGGGCATCCTTACCAGATGCCCGAACCACCTCAACTGGCTCCTTTCAATGCAAAGGAGCAGCGGCTCTGCTCTGAGTTTCTCACGAATGACTGAGCTTCTCATCCTGTCTATAAGGGAAACACCAGCCACCCTTCTGAGAAAACTATTTTCACCCACTTGTACCCGCGATCTAGTTCTTTCAGTCATGACCCAGCCTTCATGACCATAGGTCAGGGTAGGAACGAAAAATGTACCAGTATATCAAGAGCTTTGCCTTCCAGCTCAGCTCTCTTTTCCTCACAACGGTGCGGTAAAGCGAATGCATTACCGCTCCCGCTGCTCTGATTCTCCGGACAATCTCCCGCTCCATTTTTCCCCCACTCGCAAACAAGACCCAGAGATACTTGAACTCCTTTACTTGGGGTAATGCCTCCTTCCCTACCCGGAGGAGGCACTCTGTCGGTTTCCTGCTGAGAACCATGGCCTTAGATTTAGAGCTGCTAATCCTCATCCCAACCGCTTCGCACTCGGCTCCAAACCGGTCCAGTGAGTGCTGGAGGTCACAGACCGATGATGCCATCAGGACCACATCGTCTGCAAAAATCTGGGCCCTTTTGCTATAGGTATCACATCACATTATTTCTTGTTCTATTCTGATCTCTCCTGTGTGGCAGTAAGACATATGCTCACCGCCGTCTGAAGTTCCTCATGTCCAAGTTCAACGTGCATGAGATGCTGAATGAGATGGAGGAGATGAAGGAGCTCAAGATGAACCCCCATAGGGACTTCTACAACTGCAGGAAGGTATGACTAGCCACCGCCTTGCTAGCTTTTGTTTCATTATCTCATCGTATTAGTTTTGCATTTGAACATTAAATGCCTTGGTTGTTAATCATTTTGTGTTTTCCGAGCCGTGGTTGGTGAGGCAAAATTCAAAAAAGTTTGAATGGAAAGAAAAATGTCAAGTGGTCTCTTCATTTTTTCCAGAGCTATATATAATGCTGTCAAAGTTAACATATTATATTGTGTGTTAAAATGCTCAATACCATCAAACTGTTTTGCCATTAATGCATTTTTCTTTTTAGAGCAACGGAACCATTTATAGTGCAAAGTATCTAAGTGGCATTTTGATATTTTTTGGGGGTACATAATATGCATCCATCAGCTAGTTTCCATTTTTGTTAACTAGCTACTTGAGTAGTGACTTCTTTCTAACATCTCTTCAATACAGACCAGTTTTAACTAGAGCTCTTCATATGATGGACCAGTGCGCTCTTATCTCACTAATAGCCACTGGACTCTGTAGCTCCGTCAAAGTAATTGTTGACTCTGTGGCTTCTCTTACAAGCCTCATTCTTGTTTAAGTACTGACTTCTGAGGAACTACCTTTTCCTTGACAATTTTGTACGGTGTGTTCCAGCTCCAACTTCCTAATTATTGATCCATCTGTGCTTACTGGGATATCAAAAATGTATCAGTTTTATTATTTTATGGCTAAATTGCCTTTATATTCACAGATGGATTCATTTATCCAGAAAGGTGAAAATGTTCATGTTTCACAGGTGGAGGACAATGGTATGGCATGCTCTACAATTGTGTTAGCTTACACACTAGGAGACAAAATGTGTCAATCACAGAGAGTATCAGTCACTCAAAATTGTGTTGTGTCACAGCAATATTCACCCTATTAAACTTATTTTATTTAATAATAAAAATTACAGCAATGACAAAAAATGACTCCTATTAAAAAATGATGCTTATGTTTGTGAGTGGAAACCTTAACTACCATACATACCAGCAAGTAACTTAGACATTTTCTCCTGTGTGTGATATTGTAGGTAGACACCCACATCCATGCAGCTGCCTGCATGAATCAGAAGCACCTCCTGCGCTTCATCAAGAAGTCGTACCAGGTGGACGCTGAACGCGTTGTTCAGAAGGTTAAGGGTAAAGATGTCACCATGAAGGAGCTGTTTGCCAACCTCAACCTGCACCCATATGACCTCACTGTTGATTCCCTCGATGTGCACGCTGTGAGTTCTACTGCCTTCTGGTACAGTGATAAAGGAGTTTGTGAAATCCTTTGGGCACAGGACAACTTTTCTACTTGTGTCCTAAAGGTCCAGACCTCTTGGCAAGAAGTCTTAAAATGTGTCATGGCTTCTGGTGAAATTTAACCAATCTGTTTTCTAAAGTCCGTTGCCAATGTTGACATTCCCTGGTCTAATATTGTTCTCTCCACTCTCTACTCTTAAGGGCAGACAAACCTTTCAGCGTTTTGACAAGTTCAATGCCAAGTACAACCCTGTGGGAGCCAGCGAGCTGCGTGACCTGTACATGAAAACAGAGAACCACATTGACGGAGAGTACTTTGCCAGAATCATCAAGGTTAGAATCTGCTATGGATCCAGACCATTTGTGTAATGCAATTGCTAATTGATCCAGAGCATTTGAATAATTTCAGAATAATTATTTAAAGCCATTTGCTTGAACAGTAAGATTTTATATATATGAAAAACTCTAACATTGAAGTAAACAAAATGTTCAGGTTGGGTCTCTTAGGTGGCACAGCTAATACTCTCAGTGTTCCATCTAAAGACATCTGCTCCAAGTTGTTATTTTCTTTGCAGATTGTTTGGGTCACAATCATGCATAAATATAATGTTATTGCAAATTATTCAGAGATGAACATTTCTTGGAAATGTTTGTGGTCAAAGCATGTACTCATGCAGTTTCTTAAAAACATTTGACTCATTCTTCTTTTGCACAGTGCTGTTTATGTGTATGTTTGTGTGTATAAATCATACGTTCTGTGCATAGTTTTTTCATGATCATCAATCTGGAATTGCCTTCCAGCTAAATAGGACCCTGCCCAAACAATATGGTGCACACCTGAACCAAATTGGGATTGTGATATGTGGTCATACTTCAGACTGAATGAGGTCACTTTCAACAGGGAGAGATCACATCTTGAAAAACTAGTTTTTTGACAAGCTTGTAATTTCAAGCTAGTCATCATGTAATTGGAGTGCATCTTTAATAACTACCAGCTTATTCTATGTTTCTAACACAGGAAGTAGCCTCTGACCTTGAGGATGCCAGATATCAATATGCAGAACCCCGTCTGTCAATTTATGGCTGTAACCCTAATGAGTGGACAAAGCTTTCTGGCTGGTTTAACAAGCACAGAGTCTTCTCCCCTCAACTCAAATGGATGATTCAAGTGCCTAGAATTTAGTAAGTTTTATATCTCTCCTTTACCCTTTCTTGATTACATTCTACAGGAAGCGTTAGTAATTTTAAAGACATACAGAGTATGGCATTATATTAGCATTATATTAGCTCTCCAAGTCAAAACAAACAACCAGTTAAAATGCTCTTTAATGACAGTTATCTATTTAGAATCTTTGAAAACATAACTCTTTTATCACTATGGCATTTCACATTTGTAGACAAATAACATTTCATTTTTTTTACTTACACCCCAGTGACATCTTCAGAGGCAGAAATTTTGTTCCCCACTTTGGAAAGATGCTGGAAAACATCTTCTTGCCTGTCTTCCAGGCCACCATTGAACCCCACGCCCACCCTGAGCTCAGTATCTTCCTCAAGCACGTGAGCAAGATTGGCATGAGGTTTTTGGGATAAAGGAGGTTTACTTGTAAAATTCATACTATATCAATGAGTACATTAGAAAAAAAATATATATATTTTATATCCAGCCCTGACTGAAATTGTATTAGATTAGTAGAATTCGATTATTATATTTTTCAATCATTTTCCAAATAGAATACACAGATAAGTATGAAGAAAATGCATTAAATATCAAGGCCATCTCTTCGTTCTCAACTTTCCTCTGATCTGTAGGTGACCGGTTTCGACAGTGTGGATGACGAGTCCAAGCACAGTGGTCACATGTTCAGCACTAAGAGTCCCAAGCCAGAGGAGTGGGATATTGTCAAGAACCCTTCATACACTTACTATATCTACTACATGTACGCCAACATCACTATGATCAACCAGCTCCGCAAGTGAGTATTGCTGTACATCGTCATGGTGAAAGGTGATTCATTTGTTTTAAAATAATTACCCTTTGCAAATAATAGACATTCAAGAAATTGCTGTATGTTGAAGTAAAAATTAAACACGATAGACTCATCTCATTTTGGCTGACATCCTGTTTCTGTTTCTGTTAACTTCATAGGCAGAGGGGAATGAACACCTTCCAGTTCAGGCCCCACTGTGGGGAGGCTGGAGCTGTCACTCATCTCCTGGCTGCCTTCATGACCGCTGACAACATCTCTCATGGCCTCAATCTCAAGAAGGTCATTGACGTTTACCAAGAAATGGCCTTTCTTTTCTTTGTCACCATCAACACATAATACTGCTAAATGTTTTTGGTCATAATTTATACTTTCGTAACATCCAACAGAGCCCCGTGCTGCAATACCTTTACTTCCTGGCCCAAATTCCCATTGCCATGTCTCCACTCAGTAACAACAGTCTCTTCCTGGAGTATGCCAAGAATCCTCTTCTGGAGTTCCTTAAGAAAGGACTAATTGTCTCCCTGTCCACTGATGACCCCATGCAGTTTCATTACACCAAGGTGAGGCAAGATTGGGTCCCCATCCGCTACTGTAGCGTTGTGTAGGAAGGTTGGAAGATATTTATTGGTTTTAGTGTCCTCTTGGTTAGTCAACCAATCAAAATAATTTTATAAAGCCCTTTTAATATCATTTGTTGACACAAAGTGCATTTACAGATAGCCAGCCTAAAATGCTCATGAGAAAGCAACAACAGAGTTAATGCACAGTGGTTACATAAAACTCCCTATTAGGGTCGTAACTTAGGAAGAAACCTAGAGAGGAACCAGGCTATGCCGGGTAAAGAATATTAGTACATTACCTTTTGGGCCATGTCAATGTTTTTGCATTTTCACATGACATCCTTGCAGATGGGCTGTGTCCCGTCTTTAAACAAAATCAAAGTCAGCTGCATATCCAAGTGGAGGACAATGACAATCAAGTGAGGTGTGGGCAGTGGCAGCAGGAATCATGAGGGAGCAACATGATCTGCAACATAACCAGGAGGACTTCAGACACAAATGATTTGGGCAAAGCAGTCTCGGGGTGTGGGCCAAGGACTCACATCCTCATAAGGTTAAACAGGACAACAGGAAAGTTAGACAGAGTATTCCTTGGATAGAAAGGTTACCAGAGCCTAGTTTTCAGACTGAACATTGTACCACCTCCGAATGACACTTGAGAGTGGATATCCTAGTGGAGATGAGAACCCACCAGACAAAACTGAACCACAGGCCTTGCTGAACAGGAGTCTTTAGTAGACACTTAAAGGTTATCTGCATCTGCGTCTCACCTTAATTGGTAGATATTTGCACAGTAGTGGAGCTCTGTGTGAGAAAGCCCTGCCTCTATCTGTTTGGTTTGAAATGCTGTGTATTATCAGTTCAAAATGTTGACAGATGGTTTTGACCTTATCCAAAATCAGTTCTAGACAAAAGTAAGCATCTCACTTTGAACTGACTGTGTTTCTTCAGGAGCCCTTGATGGAAGAGTATGCGATTGCAGCCCAGGTGTTCAAGCTCAGCACCTGTGACATGTGTGAGATCTCCAGGAACAGTGTGCTACAGAGTGGCCTGTCTCATGAGGTAGCAAACCCAACAAAAATCAAGCTAGAAAATATACAGCTTCCATGTACCACCTGAGTATTTACATTAGCACCGACATGAAAAGTGCACAGTACAGAATCATGCCTCTACACAATTACACGACTTGTCTCAACCTCGCCTTCCCTTAGCTAGACGGGAAGAGAATTAGCTAGTCCAGGATGGTTTAGGATGGGAAGGATAGTAGCGCGGGGGTTTTAAGCTAGTATAAGGTGATTACAAATCAATGCAATACTGTATGGAATGACTGTCAAGAAAGTTAATAAACCTCAACATAATGCATCATATTAGCAGCAATAAAACCTGTTGCATTGGTGTGTTTTTGCAGGAGAAGGTTCACTTCCTGGGTGCAGATTATCTGAAGGAGGGACCTGAGGGAAATGACATTCGCAAGACCAATGTGGCCCAGATCCGTATGGCCTATCGCTACGAGACTTTGTGCTACGAGCTCAACCTCATCAAGGAGGGTCTAAAGACTGAATAAACAATCTGAGAAGTTACATGTTTTAGCCCTTGCTAAATGTACCAATTGTTTAAGACAAGACCTTCTTGTATACAGGTGTTCTCATTATCAGAATGGATCATGTGTTTTACTGTCATCCAGTGGCTGTTTGTAACTGCACATAGCAACCATCCTGTGTGTGTTTAAGGAGATGCATTTTTCTTTTGATCCATTTCCTTGTCCTTCATGCATTGTTGTTTTCATGTGCAATATTTTGGGCTGCTTGATATCTAAATATCCACCAAATTATATTTAGATTTCTGTATAAATGTTTGGTGAAACCAAACATCCACTTAATTGATTTACTTAAGTTGATGCCCTTGCCCTGACTTATTTCAAAATGACTGACAATTAAATCTTACATTATTTTGTGATCCCTTGGGTTTCATAAAAAGGAGTGGTAAAGGCTGCACCCATGGGAGATCTCCTTACACTCAAAAGTTAACTGTGATGATAACATTTGATTTCATTCGACCTTTTAAGTCAAGCGCATTGATTGTGGTTTTACTGGTAAGGTATTAAACTCTCAAAACTGCTTTAACAAATGCTTGTGGTGGTTTTGAATGGGGTTAATTTTATAAGGAGTAATTTGTTTAAAATTAGGTGATCTTTCTGGAGATCGCTGAGTGGTCTGACATTTTTGCAGCTTCAGAAGCACCTAATTTCTTCTAGGCAGGCCATATTGCTAACTTTTTGGTTCACCAGCAAATGAGCCAGGTAGATTCAAAATCTTCCTGTCACTCATTTACACAAAACAAAATACCGAGTAGGTCTATGCTGTGCAATGAGTAAAAAATACTAAATGTTTTTCTACTTACGTGGTTATTATCGCTAAATTTACAAAAAATATTGTAGCCTCACCTGAGTCAAATAAGCGAAAATATCATATATCAGAAACGTTCAGCTGTGCCTGAAAGGAGGTTACCTTGCTAACAGAGGTTGTTTATCAATAGTTCAAAGTTCATAAATCGCTGGAAGTATTTGTTGGATTTTCAATGCAAGCAACTCTCAGGTAGATCACTAATCTTAATTTTACAACGTGTTATAAATTTGTTTAAGCAGGGGAGAGCAATGTAATCATTGACAAGGGAGAGTTGTTATTCATTAATTTATGAAGTTGATATTCATTTATGTTCCCCTTCAAGTTTAATAAACCACAAATATAATAGTTGCCGGTTAAAGAAAGCATATTTTCATATGTTAATGTCAGGATGGAACATCAAGATCGGACTTATTGATACAATATTGATCCGTCATCCATAACTGATGTGTTCGGCCAAGGGACTACCCTATTTTGGATAGACATGCTGTAATAAGCCAGTTTTCATTACTTAAACTGCCTGAATATGTAACCTATGTAAACAGTAATGCATTTTTACCCTTGCTACACTGTTACGATAAATGACAAGTGAACTGACACTTCTTCGGTAGCTGTACCAATATTTCAGTTCGGAACTAAGTACCTCCAGTGCTTACGTGAATCAGAGACAGTAGCCTAAAGGAACCCAGTAGCCTACAGGAACCGTAATGGACCTGGAACTGAGCCTCCACCTCGTTTTTGCTGGACCGCGTAAGCAGAGCCGGCCAAGAAGAGCGAATGTCATTGACTGACTGACTGACTGACTGAATGACTTACCAACTGACTGACTTTGTTAAATAGCGTAGTGGTTAGAGAAGCCGACCTGTGAACTATAGGTCCAGCATTCGTATATCTTTACAGGCCAAGCGAAGTACGCATTATGAATTATTCTGTATAGACAAAAACTTTGCTGGCTAAAACCTTCAGTATCTACGTTATAGTACACCTGAAATAAAACAGTTTACACTTATATTGCGACTGTTTCTGGTGGATTTTCTAGGTACGCTTCCATGCATGTGCTTTGGGTCAGGATAGACAAACAGATTTGCCTGCTACAACACACAGTAGTTATGTTATAGTAAGCCTTAACTATAACTGTATACGGTTATATTGTGACTGTTTCTGGCATGGAAAAGTTAATCTCCAGTCTCGCTAGCATTTGCTCAGTTCTTATTATTCCTAGGAAGTTAGCAGATAATAGTAAGCCATATAGTTCATAGACACTATGCTGGAAGTACACTTAAGAAACAGTTAGTCAGTTTAACACAATGCTCAATGGTGTCTAGTGACTGCACAAATGTTTAATTCTGTGTCGTAGTGGTTAGAGACATTGCCTCTCACGTGGAAGACCTAAGTTTGAATCAATTGAAAGCAACAACAATTATTAATTTTATGTGTGGGCTGCAATAATTCTTGAGTATTCCATTAACCTAGTGGTAAAGCCTATTACTGGCTAATATGCTGTTAAAACGGCAGGTAAACATACAGTTCATAGAAGCTGTTTGTTGGGTAGGTAAACTGTATCACTATCATTCACGAATGGCCAATTAGCTGTTAAAACAACCAGTGGCAAAAGGGGATTTGTTCAAGGTAGACTAAAGAGGTTGTATTGACACCAACCAAATGTACTGTTGTACTGGTTAACGACACAGCCTTCCACTTGGGTGATGCGGGTTCAATTTTTGAGGGCCGGTTGGACTAGGATTGCCTGCTTTCTTGTTATGCTGGTGGAGCCATCCTGGTTGTAGCCCCGCCCCGCGGATGGGTTTCCAGAATGAGAGTCATCTCAGTTGCTAATGAAAAAAATATATGGGTGTGTGTGTGTGTGTGTATTGCGTTTTGGGGTATGTTCATCCTGAACCATCTTTTCTTTGTTTATCATACCTACCAAGTAGTCAACGGTGCAGAAGTTTAGCTTAATTTTCCAAACACTCTTCCATATCTTCCATACTAGCTATTTTTAAACAGAGAGGATCTTCGATAACAGCAGGAGGTGATGTGAAGCAAGCCACAATAACGATGAGCCGCAAGAGTGGAATTCGCGGTTGGCCTGCAAAATAAAAGCCCCTTAAAAGCATGCCATTTAAGAGCATCCTCCTTCAGAGCACACCGCTTCAGAGCCTGTCCCTGCACAGTGTGGTATTAAAGGTATGTTGAACTTGACCGATTTCAAACCATATTTTCACCCTCTGCAGACGTTTCAGCTGATGCTACAGGTGTTCAATAAGTCGTCATTAATATGATTAACACTTTGATATAACACAAAAACAATTGCGTGTGGCAACTGACAAAAAACAGCAACAGCAGTGAATAATAATGCAGTGCAAAACATGGCACAATGTAAAGTAGCCTCTTCCCCAGATCAGACATGTACTTGCGGAGAGTGCTTGTCAGTAGTTAATCATCTATAAAAGTATTATAACAAAAAAAAATTAAGATGAAAACAAAGAGATTTCTTGCATTTAGATGCCTTTCTAGCTAATTTGTTTTGCCTATAGCGGTTCCCAGCCACTTGTCAACTATAGCGACACAGTTAGCTCACACCCACAGCTAAAAAGCATATAATTGTATAAGTATTTGGGTGATACATACTATTTCATGGATGCACACTAGTTAACACCTTAAGGCCAAGAGTAAGGTGGAATTTAGCCATAGCTCACCTACTTAATATTGTGATTACTAATGTTAGCGATAGCACTTATGTGTCTTTACAATACAAAATGTTCTCAACACACAGCATGAGCGAATTTGAATTTTACTGTGTTGTCTGGCAATATCGTTGTCCTTCACATTCATTCTGTTAATACAATAAAATACCACAAGGTCCATTCATAGCAAACATATATTACATCTCCCTTACAAAATTACATTTGTAGAATAGTGTAGGCCAGAAATAAGACTGATATACTAACATATATTTTTGATACCAATGTTGATCATGCCCATGTGGTGATCTGTGCCTGGCTAATATTAAATAGTGATGGGCATGCTGAGACTTTTTGTGAGCCGGATCTTCTGGCTCACATGAAAGAGCTTCCAAATGGCTCTTAGTTTACAATGCCAAAAATTACCCTCAAAACAACTGAACATGTGCAAATCTCCAATGTATTGGGGAAAAGTAGTCTAGAATTATGTTAGAGCTTGAAATTGATGTACAAATTGGATACATGTTACAGTACCTGTCTCACAAGATTTTCTACTGACATTACCTGAATGGGAAAATGCACCTTTCACCTATGCTATTTGGATCCCAACGTTCACCAAAAAGAGCCATTCAAAAGAACAATTCTTCATGAATAACCCACCACTAACGATGTTTACACACTATTCTTTCTTATGAAATGACTCATTTTACTTTTTTGGTTTGTTGTTTGTTGATTGTCATGATAGACAGATTTATGGAATCAAAATATACACCTGTTTTTTTAAACTAAATATACTTGAGACCTAAGAGCCAAGAAGACTAATGTTAACACGTTTACCAGTGGAGACATGTTTACCTTTTCCAATTATCATTTTATTTTGCCATGGCCCATTAATGCTGTCTCAACTTTCCACTAAATATGGTCATTCTAATACATTTTAAGTAATAAGAATGATGGCAAACTACATAAATCTGCAGTTGTCAGAGCTTATTCAAGACTGAAAAAAAATATTTTGCTCATGTAGAATATATGGTAGACAGGATGCCAGATCCCTATACAGTAAACAGAAGCACTATTGGCACCCTTCATGACATTGAGCTAAAGTGAATGCAGAAAATGCACAACACAAATAATGAGTAATATTTAGAACTCAAACAAAGAGGGGACCCATAGAGTTTCATAACAATGCAATCATTACTCAAACACAAAACATTTAATGTGTAGTACAATTGTTCAAAATTATTCACACCTCTACAATCAACATTTTGTGATGCCTCCCCTGGAGTCATGGAGTGGATAACAGCGCTGAAATTCTTCCTGTAAAGCCTGACAAGTTTGGCACACACTTTTCGAGGCATCTTGCACTACTCCTCGTTGCAGCAGATTTCTATCTCATTGATTAGCTTAGGTGTGCACTTCTATCCACAGGTTTTCAATTGTATTTATGTTCGGCAAATCTGCATGTCCTGGCAGAGGCAACCAGATTTTTTTACTGAAATATCCTTACATAGTGGAATTCATTATCCCACCGATTTAAACAAAAGCTACTGGACAACTGGTAGGAAAAAAGCCCCAAGCTATCAATGATCCACCAACATATTTAACTGTGGGTATCAGGTGCCTTTCCTTGTATGAGGTTGCCTTTTTTGTCAAACTTGCAGATGATGTGCATGGCCAAAAAATAATAAACATGTTTGACTCATCTGAGCACAAAACATGATTCCAATTGTAGTTCCTATAAAACTTCACAAAGTTAAGGTTCTGCAATTTGTGGGGGATTTTTTAAAATTAACTTTGTCAAGCCCAATTAATTGAGGTTACACACACACATTTGTTGATGATTTTTTTTTTGCAGAGCCCTAACATCTTCAGAAATAATTAAATGTTTTGTCAGGTTATGGATAAATTAGTTGGAATAACTACCATATTGGATGAAATATAATGTGTCCTGTTTCATAAACATACTCATTATTTACATTTAAATTATTTAGATATATTCCAGAGTTCCAAGATAAAGAATAGCCTGTTGGTATTTTTATCCATGTGGATCACTTTTATTATACTGTTTTTATTTTGAAGGCAAGACCGAAATTCCATAATTGTTACTAGCTAACGCTTATTGTGGCTAACTCCACATAAGTATCAATATTGAGCTCCCCTGCAAACTTTGTCACTTGCTTCAAGTTGTCGCTACCACTTGCTATCATTTAGGTGCTTGTTTAACGTTTTCCTTGCTGTCCAAGACTAGTAAACCAATGTTTTTGTTCTACAGGAAGGCATTTTACTATAGATGGTTACTGCTATCTCAAGCAACAAAAACTAGTCTAGGGACTGTGTAGCTATCTAGCTAGCTGGCTAATGGTAACCAATGGAACGCCCCGTTTGTATTTCGTCGAGATTTCCTACAGAGAGAAACTCCTTCAATTAGTAAAATCAGACGGAGTATATATATACTGATTTTCTAAAACCAACTACTACACACAGGTTACAGGTCTAATTTAATGTTCCGGAACTTTTTGCTTTTATTAAGTCGTTTGAATTGCTACACGCGGATTTACAGAGCAACCAATCGGAGGTGGGTAATAGATTTATCTACTACGATTAGTAGCAAAACATTTTCTAAGATCAGTTTGATCTCCTTTGCTGCCTGGTTTCACATCGCATTGCCTTTTGACATTCACTGATTACGCCGTTGTCACTACGAGTTAATTACCAGTTTTATTGAATGGCTATTTCACGCAAACTGAAAACCTTCCATTCGGGCTGGATGTATAATATATTGTTTATATATGCATAATCAATAGGTAAGATTACTATATTTCCAATTGTGATTAACCCAGAACACAGATGTGGTCAGCATTCTCTTTAAGTACTGTACCGGCCACCTATAGCCTTGTATTTCAACGATAATATTTCTGTATCACACAATCTACTAGCTATAACAGTTTCTGTATTCAAATGCTTTTATATCATTGCCTATCATTAACAGGAAACAAAAAACAGTGTATGCTGTTGTTTGTCTTTAATGTTTATTTCAGTTAATTACTCAAGATGATTTCAAAGTGGCCACAACTTTTCATGCTAGGAGAGACTTGTTTCTATGTTGTTTGGTGTATAAGAAATTATCACTTGATAGGCAAGCACATCAGCTGTTTATCTTGGCTTGCTCAGTCTCGTAAAATAAGGAGTTAGTGTTTAGCTGTTTATTCGGCTAAATAATTGGATGTTTTCTCACATTTCTTCTGTTATTCATCAATGGAAACTACCGCTGATGCTTCCCATTGCTAGCAAGATAACTGTCCGGTTCGTCTGTCAGGAGTGTAGATTTTTTTTCATCACTTTAAGCACAGTTCCCCATATTGACCAATCAAAAACATTCCAATCAAATTTATTTAATCACAGGTGGAAAACAAGTTGTACCAACATCTCATGGATTACACTGTTCTGAAAAAAATTTAGAGCACTTTTTCTTTCCTTTCCAAGAGTTGGAAACAGAAGGGTTAAAATTAAGAGACCACTGCAAAGTGAGCGTTTGTTCTTCACTCAAAACTTTCCTTTACATCGTTTTTGGAAAGGAAAGAAAAAGGTGCAGTGGTCTCTTAATTTTTTTCCAGAGCTGTACATGGAAACAAATTGCGCCTGAGATCAATTCTGAGTGTCATAGCAAATGGTAAATATTATAATTAACGTTTTTGCTTGGTCATTATGTGGTCATTGTATTTTGATCTTGGTTTTTGCTACATCTGTTTTTCAAATGTTTTAAAAATATTTTTTGTTTTTGAGTATTTTCAGTAATCTTTAGCAGCATTCAATAATTCTATTGGAGTCTGAAGGGGTAATCTACCTCAAAGCACACATTCCCATGATACACATACACACTTATTCTGCATTTCATAGTTATTGTAAGCTAGCAACACACTTGAAAATTAGACTTTTGTTGACTACAAAACCCAAACTGCAACACTCCCTGTAGACATGCTCTGACTTGCTAAGAAAGTTTTTGTCAGTTGATAGTTAGGTAATTAGAACTTATCGACACAGTAATACGTAGCCAAGGTCAGCATGTGAACTAATACATAGCCAGAGAAAGTTGCAAAATCAGCTAACACTGGAATTTCACATTTAAGAGATAAATGGCTTCTTTCCTAATCTTTAAAGAAGTTGCTTGCATTTAAAATGTAAGCTCTTGTTTTGAGCTGAATCAACAATTGTGGATCTGTCAAGTGCTGTGTCTTTCCACATTCAATGTCAATGTGCATGAGTCAACTGTCATAAAGAGACTGCACAAACTTGGCCTACGTGGGTGGTTAGGAAGTAAGAAGCCTCCGCTCTCAAAAAAGAATATCAGTACATGATTGATGTTTTCCAGACAACACCTGGTTAATGACCAAAATTTCTGGAACAATGTAATTCTGGACAGATGAGTCAAAGGTGGAGTTTTTGGCCAGCAGTGCCAAATGCCAAGTTTAGCAAAAATGAAAAACTACCTTTAAATGGAAGAGCCTTGTACCAACCGTTAAGCATGGAGGCGGTGGCATTAGGATCTGAGAGTTAGAGAAATGTTTAGGATAATGTGAGACTATCTCTCAAAAAGATGTAGCTGAACAGAACATCAGTCTTGCAACAGGACAGTGATCTGAAACACAAGCAAAGCTATAAAATGGGTGATTCAAAGCCCAGATCTCGAACCTATCATAATGCTGTGACGGTTTTGAAGAGAGCCGTGGCTGCAAGAAAGCCCTCGAAACATGACACCACAGAAGCAGTATTGTAAAGAGTTTGAAGACATTCCTCCCAGGCTAACATACATTTACTAGAAATGGCTACATTGAGTTATTTCTGCCAAAGTGGGAAACACCAGCTATTGTGGCCATGGGCGTACTTACATACAATACAGTCACATGATTGTATTACCTCCAGATGTTGAGTGTATACAGTGGATATTAAGTCTAAAAGCCCTCATTGAAAATTCACCTTTTTTATGTAAAGTCTCTAATTGAGACAAATAATGTCAGACGTATTCAATGCCTTAGTTGCTTGCCCCTGAAGATATGCACACCCTTCAAAATGGGGGTTGGAACTGTAGATTTAAGCAATCACATTCCAAAACATGTGCAAAGGTAATTTGTCATCCCCTGACATCAATTGAAACTATTCTGTTAAGCCCTAAATAAAACCAACTTCTCCTGTTGGATGTTACCTGGCATTTTTTAGATGGAATACTGCAGATGTTGTCATGGTCCACAAGGAGCTTACAGATAGATCCTATCTTATTATTGAACGGCACAGATCAAAATTGGCATATGGAATAGGTTCAAAGGCCTTACATGTGTTATGGAACACTGGGAAGACTGTCAATACGAAGTGGATGGAATATGGCACCACTGGGTCATTGACGAGATCACATCCTTGCACAAGTGTTGATGGCAGACCAAGGAAGAAGGGAGGCAACCAAGAGGCCAACTGCACCTTCACGGAGCTGGCAGAGCTCTGCATCATTGTCAGGACTTAAGTGACTTCAGTCTTTACATAAACAAATCGCCATTCACAATAAGCGTGTGCAGACTTCAGTTTTTTTTTATTGCAACGAAGAGAAATTCAGCATGAAATTCTGCCCCTCTTTTGTACAAAAAATATTGTAAGAGTAGTCTTCTAGTGAATGAGACCCAATCCCAGTCATTCACACCCAACCGAATGTCCAAATCCGAGACCACAGTAAGCAAAGACACAATTTGTCTAGGTCTCTTAGACAATTCCCCTCATTCATGAAACCTCAGATTCGAACTTTGGTAGGGATTTACGATCATGTCTAAGTGTGACTCACAAAACTGTCGCACCTGGTCGAAATGAGCGTACACGTAATCGCAGATTGATAAATTGGATACAACAGTGCACGAGAGAACGTGCTGCACCTGTCCTTGATTAGATATGACACACGTAATTTATGTGGGTGTGGTTATCAGCAACATTTAAATTGACAGATTTCAACAAAATATATTCTGAAAAGACTCATTAATTAACCATTCGTCATTCTCCATTAAAAATCAGCGTAGTTACCGACAACTTTTGCGTCTCAACCCAGAGCCGAAGTTTTTTTTAAGAGCAAACTCTGCCATCATTAGGGTAACTGCTGGACCCAGAACCACTGGTTTATTTATCCTCTCACTAGTCAATTTAAGACCTGTTAGCTAATCAAGATGCCAGACACCGAAATTATAAGGACCGTTTATGATCTCCAAGTATGTCAGTGCGGTCTGAGTGACTTAGCAGAAGTAAGGAAAATCAAGTTTGTCAAGCGCATTACATGCACAAAGGTATTTCAAACCTTAGAAACGCGTGAACCACAGAAATAAAAGAGAAAATGCTGAATAAAGTTAAATAAATAATAAAATAATACCCTACGCTAGTGATACTGTATTTTATATTGTGGTACGTTTGTATGTTATATATTCCTCGTTATCTTATATTAACTATTATTATTATAATAGTGTTTGGTTTTTTTTCGTGATAATGATGGTCTTATTGCGAATCGAGCATGATCTTATTTTTTGGCCTCGGTTGTTTGATCGTGAGGATACGACAAAGATAACATTGATAAATACCAGGTCTGTCTGTGAAATGATCGTACGATCATTTTAAGATCAAATTTGATTGTACGCACGTTTCATGAATCAGGGCCATTGTCTGTAACTTGAATGAATGTGTACATCCAGTGTTATCGAGGGGATAATTGGGTCACTGGAGTGTGGAATTTATTTTATTTCGGCTCCCATGATTTAGTGGATAACTAAGTAAATTTGTCTTTTTGCTGACAGTGTACGGTTTACATATAAGGGATTACCTGTCTGCTAAATTATTATGATGGGGAAAAAATATGTAAATTAAACTAATGTGTATTGAGTTTCACAATAAGATATTTGGGGTCAATAATTCAAATGGGCAGAGATCCAACATTCTGGTTCTTTTTTTTACATTAACAACGACACTAAGAATTTGACGCAGACGCGTGAGCAGCACCAAGCCTCAGACTACATTATATGACAGAAACCTATTCATGCGCTGCGCCACCTACCCCCGCATCAGCTGCCAGCAATCTAAATTTCTTTGCTTACTGCTGCAGGGGAAACACTGGCGTCCTGAGCACTCTGCATGTGCGACAGACGTTTCGAGAAACAAAGTGTATTTCATATTATCTCAATTGCATTATCCTCCCTTTCTTTGTAACCCCACCTAGTGCAAGTCATGCAGCAATTATTGGAGAGAGTTATTTTGACAACACACACATTGCCAGACAGAGAATGTAAGTCAATGTTGAGTGCAAAATCTCAATAGTGTAGAATGTGTCCTAGCTGTAAGATTCGACTACATACAGAAATAGGTCAAAACTCGCACATAATGTTAGGTAGCGTTAGGTAGCGTAACTCCCTAACTGTTCCTGTTCAAATCCATTCCCCTGCTGCATATATTATAAATACCGGCACTGTAGAATTTCACCATGTCTCCCTTTTAATATTTTTAGCTATCCACCTAACATGTCCATTTGCTCTCCTTCCAGCAAACTGCATTACAAAATTGCATACTTAGACAAAATTTTACAAAGGATGTTATGCCCCTACGTTCAGTTGATATGACTGTTCATTACCAGGGGTGAGTAAAAAATCATCAGGACTCCCAGCATTGAGAACCCCAGCTCTATACCATCCTATCAGCCAGTTAGTTAGACTACGTTTTTAAATATTTTTACAACAATCCTGATGCCTTGATAGTATCACAAGGGCCAAAGATGCTTAGGGAAATAAATGAAAATATATTTTGTGTTTATTTTAATTAAATATGCTTACTATTGTTTATTAGACTCACTTTAAAATATTAAGTATTTCACTAGGCCTTTAAAGATTCACAAAAGCCAAATAAGCACCCCCCGAAAAGGTATTAAATGAGTAAATAAATTAGGCACATTTTCTAAATGTTCATGTAAATCTGTTTTTTCCCCTTATGTCATTCACTTAATTTGCTAACCATGTTGCAGGTTGTTTGTCCAGTCCATCTGTAGTTGTAGTAATCATGATTGAATATCAACAGGGCACTTATTTTGTTGGTCAGTCTTACTCCGATATTGTATTCACATGGCATAAATCATTCATTTAAATTTGACAGTTCCCACATCCTCATGGTGAAATGTTTTGAAAAGAATTGCATGAAATTTGTTTGAAAGTTCAAACAATCTCTGTAGCATAGTGTGTAGAACTGCAAAATCGGGCAATTTGTTCCTGCTGTTGTGTTCTTTTCTCATCTGGGTTTTATTTTTTGCTACTGACCTTGACAAGGGCCTGTCCTTTTCAGCTTCCTCTGGCCAAACACATCCTGTATGCCTTTCACTGCTTCAGAGTTGTCCTGCTCAAGATTATAGTGTCAACCTCCTCACTCGATTGCGCTCTTTTTGGCAGGTTTCTCTTCGCTTTCTCTTAGGAGTGTTGACTTGTTCTACAGTGTTGACCATTGACAAGTAATCCTTTGTGTCTTTCTGCTTGCAGGTCGTTCTTAAAGGGGAGAAGTGGGGAAAACCAGTCACCAACCCTGTTAAACATAGAATGTTTTAAAAGTAAAAAGGAACGGGTAGGACAGAGACCCCTGTGGTTCTCCTTGCCTTCCATAGACTACTGTGGACAAACCAGTCACAGGACAGACTCACTGTGTTTAACAGTGTCTCTGTCTGGATGCTGGGAGCTCCTTCATGCCTCGACCAACCATGAAGTGAGGGGGAGCTGGTGGTGTGACCCCTCTCACCATGCTGGCTCCAAGTCTAGAGGAGGGGAGAAGAGTGGGGAAAGTTGGAGAGAGACAGGGACAGACTGCTGTTGCCTGGCAGGCCTCCTTATCGCTGGGGGGGCCACAAACCCATAAACCAGATTTCAACATAAAGCAGAAGATCTCCCAGTGGGAAGGCCTCTGTCAGTCACACAGCAGTGGGCAAGCTGTTGGGGTCAAAGCGCATGCACCGGTTGTATCCCAATGCCTTTTAGGAGATGTATTTGATGAAGCAGTATGTAATGATGGTAGAAGCAGACCTCACTGCAAAGTCAATGTCTCTAAAGCTAAAAGCCTGGGTTTGGATTTCAGGGAAAACCTACAAGCACGGTTCATACATGCAGATGTTGGCAGAAAGTCAGATCCACCTCAGAATCTTTCCTGCTTCAGTAAGACTTCAGATTCAATACCCAAGTCCAAACCATTAAGATTACCTTCGCAAGCACTTACAACAGACACTACAAACATATTTCCAGTACAAACTATCATACCAACCAACAACGAACTGAAGGTGGGTGGTGTGTTGGAGGTAAAGTTGATCAAACCACTACCTCTCTCGGTGGATGACCATGAAGAGTGCCTGCCCCCAGGAAATTTCTACACCTCAAGGGGCTTCTGGCGGAAGCTGGAAGGAGATGAGTTCTGGGAAAAAGGAAGGGATAACTCATCAGAGTTAAAAAATGTGGTGGGCCCAGTGACTTACCCACCACCGAAACCACAACGGACGTTTCGGTATCAGGGAGCGGACAGAACCTCAGCAAATTGGTTCCAATGGGATAGCAGGACCCCATCTGCCAATCAATCCAACACCAAGATCAGAGGGATATCCCACACTCCACCTAGCTTCCCACCACCCCAGTGTCCTGCCAGCCATGGGAATGGGTTCTCAAGACACAGAAAGAATAGGTGAGATCATTATATTGACACCCCTTGGATGGATTTACCACAGTATGCACGAGTTACAGAATGCCAGTCTAGAACAGAGAAGGCCTTTAGTTTGTCAATTGAAACGATTGAGTAGTGTTGGTATTTTCCATTGGCTTTAGTTAAGGGAATGCCCAGTTTGAAATGATTAGTAACAACAAAAAATATGATGTATATACATAACAAATGTGTGCTGGTGAAGATGTAGTGCAGTGTTTTCCTTTTGTGAATAGAGTGGGGTCAGTCTGCCGCTGTAACTAAATGAACACAAGGAAAGTAATGCAGGTCTGCCCTCAACATCAAAAGACATGCTTTAAAGATGAAATAATTACAACCTGTCCAAGACAAGAACTACAAGTTTCCAGCCTGACTTGCTTCTCCTCATCTCTCCTGTTGTTTACCTAAAATCCATCTCTTTGGATAAAACAATGATCTGGATAATTGAATTTCCCTTGGCCAGTGAAGGGTTTATTCTTTGGTAACGTAAGGAGATATTTTTATTATATCTTCATTATCTTTATGTACAGGGATATCAAGCTGAGACCTAAGTATCTTACAGACGAGCCCTGTATTGCAGCAGCAATAAAAAGAGAAAGCACACTGTACAGATCACATCTACAAAGGGAATAGCAGAATCACTGTGTATATGACACCAGATAGCTTAGGAAGTCAACAAAAAAACAGCAATTTGACTAACTTTTTACAACGCTTGGTTTGGAATGCCTATTTTTCTGTGTCTTCTGCTCAAGCTATATCTACAACCAAGCTGACAAACACATTTTGTTTGCAGTACAAGTCCTAGGCTATTGACACCAGGCAGAGAAATGGCTTGGGTTTAGCTTCAGGACTGAAATACATGTCAGCGAACTAGCTTGGCAAACTGAGTGATTCTATACATGTGTTTTGAAATTTCCATTTTTGTAGCCTATGCTGACTGTGCCGTAAATTGCTAGTCTTTGTTTAGAACCTAAGCTGCCACTAGAGCTAGACTACATCAATCAGTAATTATGCTTCGAATAAGTGATATTTGTTGTGTTATTTGAAAATGGTATCTGTATTTCCATACCTTTTTCAAATATTTTATTTATTTACTTTCTAGCTGATTATTAGCAAGCTGGATAGAGCCAAAAAACTGTTTCTTTGCAGTCATTTTAAAATGTATTGACTTATCTGTCCCTTAAAAAAGATATATGTAGTTTCACATATAATTTCACAATATTAATTATGTATAATACAATAATATTACACATAGGTTAAATTGGATAGTTTAAATGGGATTCTAGCTGCACAGGCTGTCTGGTTGTAGAAGATGGGTTGAATGAGTTATTAGGAGGTGGGGCTACGGTGGTTCAGGGGTCTAAGCCACTACCTGTAGTGCACATACTGTACACTCCTACACTGTGGGTTTGAATTTGACTGAATACTCTTTCAGAAAAAACCGCTTCCCTGCCAAATAAAATATTTAAATGCCAAGAAACTACAAATGACTAATGTTCTCTTAAAATGGCTTATAATAATCTATTTGTGATGTTAAGATACTAACAGGGACAGACTTATTGATGAAAAGTTGAGGATGTGGTTTATTTACAGAGTAATTAGGCCTTTCAAATTACTTTCTCATTTGTACGTCCAGAAGATGCTGCTGGGATTTCAAGCGCTAACTCTTAACAACATGTTAATTCCCTAATCTCCACTTTACACCCATGATGATTGTATTTTGGCCTTTGGCTAATGCCCTCTCTGGCTCCCCTCTTCATAGGAAGTCCTTTGAGTTTGAGGATGTGGTGCAGTTGACAGCACAACAGGGTAAACTGGGAAGTGAAGCCAATCGCTTGAGGCTCCACCATGCCTTCTCTGATGACAACATTTATGAGGACATTATCTGTGAGTTCCCCTTGAATCATACCGAAAAATACACTTTACTAAAGCAACTTGTTGCCTTACAAACTCAGGAACATTTCAAATAAGAACCTTTCTTGGTCTTACTTCCCCTGCCTTACAAACGTGATCAAATCCTTTTCAGATCAGTGGTGGACTTAAAATAGACATTGGTCATGTGTGTTATGCTGTATATTTCATCTGTCTTTCTTCACTTTTGACCCTGTCCAGCTGAACCCCTTAAAAGAAACAACCCGTATGAGGACGTGAAGCTGTCTCCTGCTGGGTGTCTTCCTATTGGACGTCCCAGACCCTGGTCTACGGCACAGAGACAGAGCCCTTGCAGACCTACGGTAGTGATGGCCTTTTTTCAACAACAAAGTTATTTCACTTGAGCCCAGTGTTTTGTCCCTGAAAACACTATGAATACGTGCACATTGTCTTTGTACCGTAGTCTGATTAAGGCCATTTTAGGCCCAAATATAACATTTTAACTTTTTCTTAACAGGGAGCGAGTGTTGCGTGTATTCCTTGCCACTTGTTTCCAGTATGTTACTAAAACCTGTTTATGAACTCCTTGTCTCCTGTGTCGCAGCTTACTCCCAAGCCTCTCAGGTTGAAGGTGGAGAGCAAAGAGTCACTTTCAGCAACACCACCCACTCCTATCTTCCCTCCAGAAGCTCCCCCAAGACCTGCCTTACCAAAGCGTCCCATCACTACCCACAAATCATACAGGCTGCCTGAGGTAGACGCATCCAAGCATTCAATTGAAGAAGTTTTGCAGTAACATTACAGTGGTAGTTGTATTGCCCTAATCTGTAAGGAGTTCAGATAAGGGCTATGTGACAGCGGCGCCGGTATGTTCTCTTTCTTCTATCAGTTGGATCAAAACGATGCCTAATTTTGTTCAGCAGCCTCTTTCAAATCTTTGCAGAACCAAATGGAGCCTGGTCAGGAGGGGCGGGGTAAACAGATTGTTGTTTTTACACAGAACAAATGTCACTTTCACCCGTTTTCATACATGAGATGTAATTTAATTTGGTCTACTCAAGGAATAAGTAGCTCTTCTAGAGTACAGTTAGAAAATGTGCTTGGATAATTGGAACATAAAATAAACTGCTAGACTGCTTGTCGTATGCACCAATGTGATCACATACATAAACACATTATTGGGATTTTTTCCTGTCTGATTAAGTGTGTATGTGTGGTTTCTCTGACGCAGTACCTTAACAAGATTCATGCGATCTTTGATGCCAAGCGAGGAAAGAAGAGAGTGAAAAGCCAGGCACAGGGAGGTTCAGCCCAAGGTATGACAATTTTTACAAATTATTTTTTAAATAAACAGCTCTCTGTTCATATCCCGCGTTAACCCATCTAAATACAAGTACAAATACAGTACAAAATCCCTGACTGTCTCCTATAGTCTCTTTCATTGCTTCATGAATCTCAACCTCCCTCTTCTTTATCTTTGTGTGTGTCCCTCAAATTATTTCTCTCTTTTATTCTGAACAGAGGAGACCAGTGGAACTGAGAGTGACCCAGAGGACAGCACTAAAGGTACTACTAAAGGATTGACCTTCAGCTCATCAAATTGTAAATTGTATTTTAAGCAAATGATGCTCCAAAATCAACTTAGAGTAAGACATTGCCTTCCTGAGAAAATTGTTTAATGCAATTTATGTGGGCAGTGTTTATGAACGAAAGTTTATGACCGAAAGTGCAATGCCTTTTTATGAACAGTTACTTTATGGTCACTTCCTTGAGAGACATAAGAAAATTGTTCAAATTTTCAGGGGCCTGCGACTTAATCACAGTGCTATAGATAATCACAGAACTGCAGATTTCACATTCCATTAGCAACACATTCTATTATAATTGAATCAACCTTTGCAAGTCATATATAAAATCTTATCAAAAACGGTTCTGGTTTCCCAATCATTTTTCACTGTTTCCACCAGGAGGGACCAAACGCTCAGTCTATGTCCAGTCCACTCTGAAGAGGAGGCCAGGGTACCGCACCCTGGAGAGGGACTTAATCCAGCTACAGCAACAACAGCTTTTTCAGCTCTTTGTGGTGGTGTCACTCCGAAAGCGTTTGCCCGGAAACACCTACTCCCCTGAGATCACACAACAGTTTCCTAACAAGGTTACTGTCAATACAAACCTAAGCGTACCTCTTTCAGCTGCAGGGCATTGTATTTACAATGTTTTTGGTTTTCTGACCTGGTCATGAATGTAGTTTTTCTTTGTCTTCGTCATTTCTTAACGAGAAAAGTTTGAGAAGTCTTCTCTTCACTCCCGTGAAGCTGAAGACCGGTTGAAGGCCATCCCTAAGTTTTGCTTCCCAGACTCTCAAGACTGGCTTCCTACTGGAGACCAGCCAAGGTAAGCTGTTGTCACATTCACACAAGAGATGAAAAAAAAACTATATACTTCAGAAGGAGCTGCATTTTTATAATAGTCACTTCGTAACAATTCGGTTTAGTATACACTCCTGCACTCCTAACAACCTTTGCTCCTCCACATCCATTCCCCTTCAGCAGACTAAAAACAATGGGTTACAGGGCTTTCATTTGTGTTACGTCTCAGCTTTGGGACACACTTTTAGACAATATCAGGGCTGCCAAGTCCCTGGCCTTATTTAAAGGGATAATTAACCCTAAACCACCCATTCCTATGATATACATTGTAAAATAATGCATATGATAACAGTATATGTGATTTTCTTCTGCATTTGGTTATTCTAAAAAGTTAGGATGACTCAATTCAGTAACAAAACTCACAATGCCATGCTCTCTCTAGATAGGCTGGCTAGTTTAATTTAATCCTCAGTAAATTTTCCCTCATCTTCAGTGACCACAGTATTTAGCTGTGATGCTTTAACACATGATTTCCAGATTTCCCAAACACTCAGGAGTTTATTTGTGACATTATATTTGTAATTTAGGCCCAGCTTTATCACAGCAACTCCCAGCAGTTTCAGGACAATATCGAAATGTGTCCTCCAAAGCACATCCGGTGCTGTTCTGATTCAAGTCCAACAACTGTGGACTTGAGTCATGCCTTCCTTTTCATCCCAGTACTCTGCAACACAGTGGAGACTTTGTGCCTCTGGAATTTGGTGAATCCGGCATTTGAGTAGTAGTGTGGTGATTTTTTCAAAACTTTAAACTGATCACTCTTGTAAAGCAGCTAGTCTTCCATTTAAAACTACTGTTTGTGCTTTAATTTGGCTTGTATACATCTTTCACCATGTAGTACCCTGGCTGTATTGTTATTGTGTGAATGCATGTTTTGTTCCAGTTGCTCATTTAAATAAGTTAAGGAACAAGAGAACATCTAATATTTTTTGCATTGAGTGCATTGGTTAAGATATGAAAACACAATATAACCCTAACCAATTTTGGTTGCTACCATGTCACATGAACTAGCAGTGTAAATATGGATGGCAATCATGTACTGTATTTTACAGTATTGCATTGTACATATGCAGTATAATGTTATGTTGTGGGTGGGTTGTTAGAGCACTATAATACTAACACCAAGGTTGCAGGTTTGAATCCCACCAAGGTCACACAAATCTTGGGTCTTACGGTGGTGATTTTGTACTTTTTATTCTGAACATATTAGGTAAAATCTATAATATATATAGTATATTAAAGTGGAAATATCTAAGATATTTTCAGTACTACTTGCATAAATACAAGCAGAAGGAAACTTTCTACAAATTTATCCAAATGCCTGAGTTATTCCCCATTTACACTTTATCTCCGGTCCATCTATCAGTTTGATAGAGATTGGTAATCTCCTTAAACTCGTTTCAGACACTCACAGGGCTATCCTTAACACTATAAACCACTCTGGACTAACTAATACTATTCTAGTCTCTTTTGGTAAGGGAAAGCAAAGAGGAGACAGTTGTGTTACTGTTTAGAGGCAGGAGTCTACACAGTGCCCATTTAAAAGCTTAAGTGATAATCAGATAAGAACAATCCACATAGTGATTGTAAAATATATTTTAATAGTAGAGAAAAAAGTTTAATCAAAGGTTATGAATTTATTTTATATGAATTTCAATTAATTTCAAGGAGAAACGTCTTTTTAGGAAGAGATTATTTGAGCTTGTGTATTGTACTCAGTCAATGTCAGATGTGCTTTAAAGTTTTGAAAGAAGGGATTTTTTGATGATCTGTTTTGTGATACTGATATTGAATTAAGAGTTGTGAAACATTACCACATAGTTGGGAAAATAGCACCAACGCTATTTCAAGTAACTGATGTCGGTGGAAGAGGTTGCTGTATTTCCATTTACCAACAGAAGCCAGTGTCTTGTGTTGACCAACAGAAATTCTGCATTTTAGGACATACTTTTTTATAATCCCAAGCTACTTCTGGTGAATAATTGAAAAGCTATTTTTCTGCTGTTGCTGCAGTTATTTTATTGACATGTTGTTACATCACAGTACAAAACAATCTACATAATGCCTCTAACTCTACCACTCTGTGTGTTTAAGTCATATTGCCTATGCTTTTCTCTTTTCAGTGAAACATTCTCCTTTGTCTTGACTGGGGAGGATGGCAGTCGATGGTTTTGCTATTGTCGTAAGATTATGGTGAGTGTGTGTGTCTTTGCATATGTGTAGTTACGTTGTGTGTGTACCTCCTTGTGTGTCTGTCTGTGTTTGCATGTCTATTACAGTGTAGTTACGAGGGTAAAGTTCTACCAATTAGAACGTTACTGAGGAAACCGGTATGAAATCGAATGCAAGAGAAATCTAACCTCTGTATTGTTTGTAAATACATACGTATGACATGCAGGTTGGGTCTAGTGAAGGTTGAGATCCTTTACATGATGAAACATAGATTATAACAACCATGGGTCACTGGGGCCTACTACCACGCGACATCTGGAGGCTTGTCATTAGTCAAATACAGAAGTTAATTGATTGTACAGCAATCCAAGGAGGATAATCAGTATGTACAATGCACTATTGCACGAAACGTTTACTTGGAGAATCAGTTAACAACAGACTCCAAAATCGAAGTAAAACTTAGCAATTAATCCTAAACAGACAGAACAATTTGAAATGTCCCTGTTGCTTCAACAATAGAATCACCTCACCATGGCTACAATAATGAAAACAAAGAAACCAGCATGTGGCACCACCCAAAACCTTTCTTAATCCAGCAAACATTTACCTGTAAAACCGGTACATAATGTGTACTGCATTTAAGTGTATTGAAGAGTTTGTACATTTATGGGACACACATTAAAAGACCTAACAACAGCATAAATCAACAAATATCATTTTCTTACTTTGTTGGTTTATTGGTCTTCATGGTTTGTGTCTGAGTGGTTGGGACTACTTTGACTCGCCAACTGGTATGTCTTGCCTGGCCCCTACAATGCTAGCTTGATATATTAATAACATTGTTGAGACTGAATGCCAGGGCTGGTCTTTACCAAAATACCTGTTGATTTGTGTCCTTTAGCCCAGTGGAAAGGGGAAGAGACTGCCTGAAGTTCACTGTATTGTAAGCCGGCTGGGCTGCTTTAACCTGTTTGCTAAGGTAACAAGGTCTGATAAACCTGTTCATATAAAATGTATTTTAACCATTTAACTATGTACACATGAACAACGGCTGAAATGTATTATGAAGTGTCCTAGCTAATCTGGAGGGTGTGTTTTGTAACGGATAATTTACATTTCAAGATTTCTTGAAATGGTCCACCCATTTTCATGTCACTGCTGGTCAGAGGGAGAGGTTTGTTCAGCTAGGTAGAATTCTTTGTTGTCCCTTGATAATACTTTTCATCAGCATATTCTTTGTTGTTTGGGCTGTCGTTATGGAGTTATAAACTGTGTTTTCTCAGGTTCTGGAGGAGGTGGAGAGGCGCAGGGAGATCTGTCCTGCCCTGGTATCCCCCTTCATGCGTAGCATCATGGAAGCCCCTTTCCCTGCCCCTGGGTGCAAAATCACAGTCAAGAGCTTTCTCCCAGGCTCAGGAAATGAGGTAACACAGCTAAATAGGTACCACCTTTAGAACTCATTAAGAGTCCTTAACAGTAACCATAAAGGCAAACTAAATTGGGAGATTCTCAATTGGGAAAACACAGCAACTCCTCCATCCTCTTCTCCTTGTCTGGAAATCAGAAGTGGACACCATGTGTACAGTCAGACACATTCAAAATAATGTCTCCCGCGACTAGCCCATTTCAAAACTAGCACACTTCCCGCCTAACACACTTCAAAACAAGCACACTTCACACCTAACACACTTCAAAACTAGCACACTTCACACAGATGTTATTGTTTTTATCGACTTCCTACTATTTCAAACTTCTGCATGTTTTACATACAAACATATACCAAGACAGCCAAGAGCCCAGAGGTGGCTGAGCAAAGAGCCTGGGTAGGGCTGTAGGGTTTGAGCATTGCCTGAAGGTAGGGAGGAGAACCATTGCCTTGAAGCGGATTTGAGTATTGTGTAAAGGATTGAGGTGACATGGGAAAACTTGGGAAGGTTGAAGACCAGACGCGCCGCTGCATTCTGAATGAGTAGCAGGGGTTTGTTGCACATGACGGGATCCCCATCAACAATGAGTTGTATTAATACAGACATGTATTAATCCAGACATGAGATGACAAGTGCCTGGACAAGTACTTTTGCTGCTTACTAAATCATGTAACGTCGTACTCACTAACTTGATGTTAGCAGATAACGACAGTGTGTCATCTATGGTCACACTAAGGTTCTTTGCACCCTGAGAGGACACTGCAGTAGTCAACCATGATGGACAGGTCCTGGAGTGGACAGGCCTCCCCTGAAAAGAAGAGCAGCTAAGTTTTGTCAGTGTTCATCTTGATGTTGTGAGCCAACATGCAAGTGGAGATGTTGGCCAGGCACGCATATGCGTGTTGTCACCTGGGTGTTGGAAGGGGGACTGTCATCTGGAGTCCAGATGCTCTTGGACTATGAAGTGAGAGCAACGAGAGCAGCAGAATTCTGGAGGGAAATCCCTGTTTTTGTCAGGGCCAGGAAGTCAAGAGCCTGGAGGGGACCATAGGCTGAGATTAATTTGGCTTTGCTGAAAACAGATTGACAGTTCCAAACACTGCCGGACTGCAGGTATGCCACATGACCTTGCTAGGGACACAAGATTTGAAAAGTTACAGCAGTGGGATTGGGGGAGACTGTAGAAAAGACGAGGAGACAGGCAGACAGGTATGGGATTCGTTTTTTTACATGGGATAATGGATAGGTACAACACAGGACAACGAGATATCTTCCTCTCTTACCTTCTTTAAATAACTCCTCAGAACTCGGCTGAACATTTTTTGTTTCGGCAACTTACATCAATTGAAATTAGACAAGGGAGGGCCAAACCACACCCATACAAGTCGGGTAGTGAATTAAAACAAGACTCACTACCAAAACCAAGCAACTGCAAGATTACCTGGCCTATTGAGAGCAAAAACCAACTACTTGATTGCTTCTAACTAGCAAGACAAAGCCAACAAAGCATCTGAAAGAAAAATGCACTTATGAGTGCAGTAGATCCGCCTAGCTCCAATATAGCAAATTTAAAATTCTTCGTTTAATAAATACTGGACACCTTTTTATAACATAACTGGAATTATTTAGGACAAGCCAGGACATTTTGCCATTCCTTACTAAGATCATTTCTATTTCATGGTTAGAATTAAGCTTTGATATTGGTTAATGTCAGGAGTTAAGGTTAGGGTTAAACTAAGATCCGGGTTTAAAGTAAATGGGATTTTGAATCAGAATTATATTAGTGCCTGAAAAATATACAGAAAATACATATATGCGTGTGTCTATCTGTTTGTACGCCTTGCTTGTGTGCGTCTCTCGCACTTTCTCGGTGTGTATGATTGTGTATGTGCCTTTGTGAACGTGTTGTTGGTGCTTTGCGTGTGCGTGCTGGTGTTTGTGGTCAGGTGCTGACGCTGTGCCGGCCGGTGGACTCGAGGCTGGAGCATGTCGAGTTTGAGAGCCTGCTTCAGTGCCTGAGCGTTGGGAGACTCCTGCAGGTGTTTGCCTCTCTGCTGCTGGAGAGGAGGGTCATATTCATCGCCGACAAACTCAAGTAAGGACTTTCTCAACCGCCCACAGGTTCACTTTCATCCCCAGCTCAGCTTGGCAGGAGGGCAGGTACAGCTGAACGCCGGGCTAGGGTGTTGTGTGCTTTTGTTTCAAGTTTGAAATGGTTAGCTGGTTAGTGGGGCATGCACTGGTCCCATGCAGCTCACCTGAAAAGGCATGGCACTTGTAATGTATGCACTCACTACTTACTGTAACTGAATAAGTTTGACTGCTAAATGACAAATGTAAATGTAGATTTCAATTGGTGAAGCTTTAGTTGTTGGCATACGTATAGAATGTATGTACTATATAACATCTCTTCATCTTCTATCCTCTCCTCAGTGTGCTGTCCCGTTGTGGACATGCTGTGCTAGCGCTGCTCTACCCGTTCACCTGGCAGCATACATTTGTTCCAGTGCTGCCTGCCAGCATGCTGGACATTAGCTGCTCTCCCACTCCTTTCCTCCTGGGGGCGCTGACACCCTGTTTGCCCGAGTTGCTGGATCTCCCCATAGAGGAGGTCAGTGCCAAAGCTCCCCATCTGCTCTCAAGTGATCAGATGTCCATGCTGTTATGTCAGCATAATATACATTTACAGTCTGTTGCAAGTTATTTATTAATTAAATATTTTTGTGTTCCTTGATAGTAGGTCAGTAAACAACGTTACTGTAGGTATAGGGCTACACGTTTAATTGAATTACAATCAAAATCCCGATGCAGATGTGTAATAGTTTGATCACAGACCTACATGATTTTCAATTTGAAAAAAAATTAAATTCACAGAAGTGGCAGTTGCAGACTACGCAATATAGGTTTTTCATGTTAACACTGCAAAAACCAGCAAATGTCTGCTTTAAGCTGGCAAGTTGCTCTGAGATATTGTTTACTTTGACTATTTTCTTTCATTCAGTTAGCACATTATGAAGGCAATGGTTTCTGTGATCTTATTTAAAAAGTGTGGTTTTTCAACCAAAGTTTGAGTTCTGTGAAAAAGCTTGGGAATTTCAATCTATCCATGTGTTTGAAATTCGTAATTGTAGTTGCAATATTTTGCCAATATTTAATATTTTATCCAAATTGTGCAGCTCTATGAAGGATTGACAAACAGTACAGTATTAAATTGCAGTTACAGTAGTTCACGATAGTCTTTTGTTCATAATTTGAGGCCCAGTATGTTTGACGTGCATTGGTTGTCTCTGACATTTTCTATTTTCTGTCTGCATTCTAGGTGCTTATTGTGGATTTATGTGCAGACAGGTTTGTCAAACAGGTGTGTACACTCAGTGTTGTTATTACTTTCAACTCAATGTGTCATGGGATTGTCTTTTTGTGTAAAACTGTTCCATGCAACTTGACTATGATTTCATATGGCAGTAAATTAGTTTGCGGTTAAATAATCTGATAAGTAAATAAATAGTGGCCAGATCCAATCCCCTAGCCAAGGTGAAGCAAGACAGTTAACCCTAATTGCTCCTCTAAGTTTAATTAATTAATCAAACTTATAAAGATCATGCCAAAAGCTTAAATTTGCAATTTGACTTCATATAGTTGAAATATTGAGGACTATTTGCTAAGGTGTTTCCGTACCATTTCTCACTTCATGATCCTGTTGGGCAACTAATACTTGCATCTCCAAAAAGGCAACTTTTCAGGAAGTGAAAGAAATCATTCTAATTTCACACTGTCACAAAGTTAAAACGAATCTGTAAAAATATTGTGCCACCCCCCTTTTCAAAGCTGACTTTCGAGGGTAGGAACACAATTGGTCAAGTAGTGCTCCCATCAGGCTGTAGCTAACACTTGCTGTGTCATGGCTGATAGCAACAGCTGAGAGCAACAGTCGCAAATGACTATTGAAGAAGAACAACCATTTCTAGTTTCCAGTAGTGAAATCATGCAATCAGAGAAATACAAAGGTAAAAATTATTGCTAAAAACAGGACTCTATTTCTTCTCTTTCAACTCTGACGGTGTGAAATAAAAAAAATACAAGTGTTGGATAATTATGTCTGAAACACTTCCAATCACTCGTAATAATGTAGGGAGACTGAAAAAAAACACCAAATAGTGTCTAGCAGTGGATATTCCCATTATCATGTCTTTGTTTCCTAGCTTGGTGATGAAGACTGTATCTTGCCTAGTAAGCTTCAGGCTGCACTGCAGCAGATCCTGGAGGAGAGAGAGCAGATACTGTGTCAAGATGGAGATTGCACAGGAGGTTTGCCAGCCACCTCTTAAATATATGATAAAGAAATAAATAAGTCCACATTTCGTCTTGGCGATGTGGTAAAAAACATTCATTGTGCATTCTTCATTTTTTACACATCTATATTTAAGTGGCTGTCCACAACTCTCATGTCTTTCCCTGCAGACCAGCAGTGTGATTTAAGCTCCCTGGTGTCAGAGGCCTTTGTGTGTTTTTTTGTGGAGCTGGTGGGCCACTACTCCCTCCACATGGGTGAAAGCAACACCAGCGGGACCTGGGAGCTGCAGAGAGAGAGCTTCCGCAAGTCCCATCCCTCCCGTGGGGCCCGTCAGTTTTTGCAGCTCTTCATGGACACACAGATGTTTGCCGGCTTCATCCACGACAAGGAGTTGCGCAAGGGAGGGAGTAAAGGTCAGGGAGAATACCTTCAATCATATTGTTTGTTTCTTGTCTGACATGACATGGGACCGGAAAAGCAATTCATAAAAATCAGGATTTCCTTGTAGAACTTGAACCATGCGGTTTTCTCCCCTTTCCACAGGCCTTTTTGAAGTTAGAGCTATAGAATATCTGGCCTCAAACCCTGAGCCTGAAGCTGGAGGATTTCTCAAAGGACTCAAGGGACTGGGTTAGTAGTGTTTAATTCAGAACATTCAATTCACCAAGTAAAATTTTTACTGTTAGTTATATAATTTTGTATTTTTTCTTCCCAGGGATGAAATTTCTACCGAAGAAGTATGCTTAAATGTACATGTAAATATTCTAGAAGTTACAGAATGTCAACAGCCCGGTCTAATATTCTTCTATAGAAGAGGATTAGAATCATCCACTAGATTGGCCTGAAACCTTGAATATGATGTCTCAGCTATAGACTTGACTTGACTAGGACATATAAGTGTTGAACGCAGAGGTCCATATTCCTAGATATTGGGTTCATAATAAGACAGGACCAGTTTCTTCGTATTATTCTTAACCCTGTGGAGTGGATATTCATGCCTGGATATCTGTGCTATGTTAATCGTTTTATTCATCAATATCCCTGTGTTTAAGCTAGACTCATTGCATGAGTCGCATTTCAATCAAACTCATCCACCAGTGTCAGCAATTATCCTCAGTGGAGAAATGCAGCCTAATTCCAGCAATATTTGTAAGAGCAGTAGATAAGTTATTTTTGGGAAAATGTCTGTAAAGCCTAGGTTTGACCTATTTGAAAGGGATCTTGATAGTTCTTATCAGCACAGACACACAGACAAATTGCTTTTCAACATCATTTTTACAAGCATCATAGGAATCGTCTGCAGTTGTCAAATTTACAGTATTAGGAGTTTTGAAAAATGGAAACTCTCGCAGACATTAACATTATGTTGGTTTTGCTCAAAGATGCACGCCACCAAGGTTCTTGTTGAAAATATTATGCTGTAAATATGCTGTTAGGCTTTGTTGATTGAGGCACTCCATGTATAAAAAAAAGTCATGTAGAATATATACTGTGCCCTCATTATTGTCTTTTGGCTCTATATACAGTACTCTGCAGTGGACACTCAAATTCAGATTTTAGACATTTATCTTAGTTTTTTTCCTTTTAGAGAAAAACACTAGGTTACATTGAAGTAATACAACAAGAAACCAGGCAATTTGTTCTTGGCCCTCCCTTAGAATGCAAAACTAAAGCCGTTTGTTTTTGTTCTCAAATTATTATTTTTTTATTCTTCCAAGGTTCTCACAGGATTAGCCGTAACTGTTTTTGACTGATGCTGCTTTTTGTGCCTGCTTTTTGTTCTACATGATTTAGGGGGTCTGAAGTGGCCAATCTAACAAACAAGTCTCATCTTTAGCAAATGAAAGCTGCAGGTTGCCCAGTTAACATTTTGACCCTGAAAAAAGGTGTCTAGACTTTTTATATCCACTGTACATAGGCCATCTTTTGACAAATTAAAAAAATGTCATATGTTCTCATAGTAACTCTTAATATTGACAACTAGAGGCATACACCTTTTTCTTTTTTTCAAGCAGTCCAAGCCGGAGTAAAGTGCAATTGTAATTGGAGAAAAACTGGAAATGTGCATTTATGTGCAATGAAGTTTAAATGAAGACTTGACATGTCAGATATTAGGCAGATGCAAACACTGTACCTGTGAGACATAAAACATTTCAGGTAAAAGACTTGCTAATTCATGCAAATGTGTCATCTTAAATGAACCCATTTGTTGTATTGTATAATGTTTGAATTTACCCAAGTATTTAAAGTGTTTGTTTTAAGTTTTTTTAGATGAACTGTAGGTTTTTGTTTTGGAACTTGTCTATTTTGAAGAAAATGCTTGATCTCTTTTAGGACTCTGTTACAAACATTATATTTTTTATTAAAAAGAATATTGGGATTAATGTATATAGTCCTTGACATTTTGTTGTCAAAACGGTGTCAAGAACAAACGTTCCAAGTAATGTTGACAAACATTCCAAGTAATGAAAATAAGAACATTTTGAAATTGTCCATTAGACGAACCTCTTGGTGAGCTTTTACTATAAATAATATTGATTTTAACAGTTCATTTTTCTAGTGATGAAGACATGGGAAATAAATAATGGGTCAAATTTGAGCATTCAGGTCAAAAGTAACTTACTGACCAAATGTATGGAAAGTTGATGATATGAACACAAATGATGTCAAAAATGTATTAGTTAGATAAGTATTAAGTAAGAATGTGAACACCAGAGAACACCAGAATTGGCAGGTTTGCCTCAGGAGCCCCATTCTCTTCACAAATGATATCAGTTTCAACCTGAGCACATGTGACAGACATGAGTCTGGAGACACCATGGTTAACATTATGCTGCCTGCTACATCATCCAACATGACCAGTTTAGAGGTGGGTCAGTGATGGGGACGTTATGAATCAGTGTATCCAACGCCGCCAAGTGGTGCCACAGACTGTCCAGCAGCTCACTGATGCCCTGATCCAGGTCTGGGAGGTTCCCACCAGGACACCATCCACCATCTCATCAGAAACATGCCAAGATGTTGTTGGGAGGGCATACAGGCACATGGGGGCCATACACACTACTGAGTCACATTATGAGTTGCTGAGATTAAATTCATACAAGTTGGAGCAGCCTGGGATTTCAATTGTCTTCTTTGAATTTTTGTTTGAATACAGCCCTCAATCGGTAGGTGATTTGTTCCCATTGACCGTTGTTGACTGGCTCTGAATTGTCAAACTCAGAGTTAACAGTTTCAGAACAGGTGGTAACAGTTCAATCAAATGAGTTAAGTTAACCCTGAGTAAAGCACGAGCACAAGGAGATGAAAAGCCCTCATCTATTGAACGCACCTGTAGACGTTGGTGAGAGTTGTTACAGACATGCCCAACTTCTTGAGTCTCCTCAGGAAGTATAGTTGCTTTTGTTCAGTGTTCACTGCTGAGTTCACCTGCCTGGATCAAGTGACGTCATCTGTTTATGCAGGTGCAAATTAACAGGCACAAAACATACTATACAGGAACTGAAGATGAAATTAAAAATATATACTTCAAACAGGAAAAGTATAATATCAGTACCAACAATTGTGATGCTGTTCAGCCTCACCAACCTAATTTAACACCTTTCAGTGGCTACATGCTACATATATTTAAGTAGTGATATTTTCTAAGCAAAAAATAAGTATAATTTTTGACGAAAGTACAATTCTTTGTAGGTCTCTCTGCACATTAATGCTGTGGAAAGACTTCTTATTCATATAATCTCCTTCATTTACTGAAGGAGCTGTGATAGATGAGTGCCATCTATACAGCCAATCACTTCTGGCTTGTACTTCAAGTCTCAAAGCTTCAAACTAAATAAACTGATTATGGCTTAGACTGATACCTGCAAATCAGTGTACTTCTCTTTTGATGAGGGTTGTGGGTCTGTGACTTAGAAACAGTACTAATGTGTACAGAAAACGTTTCAGTATAAGAGTCACAGCTCGGACAGCCTGACAGAGACGGTTGCCTTGGACATATGCCCAGCGTCACAGATGTAATACAGAAAACTGCAACACAAAGAATACTTTCCGAACTGAGAGCACGTCAACTATCTATCACAGGAACGATAAGAGGGCTGAGAATATATTTCATATAAATTATCGATTGTGCAGAAAAACGATAATTCTCAAAAAGGATAATTATTAGGGAATGATAAAACATCCAAGCGGAGTCTGATCACTCACTCCCGACAGATTTCTGAGTATTTGTGCTTCTACTGGCTCTTCGAGTAGAGGACACACCTTATCTGACACATTCAGATGGCAGGTTTCAGATAAAGAGTAGGACAAACTCAGGGTTAGTTGTATAAAACCTGCTTGTGAGCAGGTTAGCTTCACCAAGTTAGTTGCCGTAGTAACTGACTCAGAGAAACGCTGAACTGGTTTTTTGAAACCGTAAAAAGAGTTTTCATCATCTCTGAATCAACTAACTCTCGGTTTTCACTAAACCTGCTTTCTGAAATACCCCCAATATGTGCCATTTGTAAAGAAAACATGAGTGAGCAGGCAAAACACATATTTTATTTCTAATGGACCTACAGATGAATTCACATTCAACTGTAGGTCATAACAGGAAGGCACAATCATAAAACAAAACATGGCAACTTGGCCTTGTGCTTCGGATCATTATCCTTCTGGAAATTCCAAGAGCATCCCATGCGCAGCTTTTGTGCAGAACAATACAAATTGTATGCAATTATTTTCTTATTACATGCTGCATTCATCTTGCCATACATTTTCACAAGATTCCCAGTGCCTTTAGAGCTCACATTCCCACAAACCATCAGTGAGCCACCACCATGCTTCACAGTGGGGATGGTATTCTGTTCACTACAGGCATTGTTGTCCTCGCTCCAAACATAGTGCTTATAGTTATGACCTTTAAGCTGTATTTTGGTCTTGTCACACCAAATTACATTGTGCCAAAAGCTGTGAGGCGTGTGAAGGTGTTATCAGGCATATTGTAACCGGACATTTTGTGGCATTGTCCCAGTAAAAGCTTCTTTCTGGCAATGTGACCATGCAGCTCATTTTGTTCAAGTATCGTTGCATTGTGCTCCTTGAAACAACAACACCGTCCAGAGCAGCCTGTATTTCTCAGGTTACCTGTGTGTTTTTCTTTGAATCCTGAACAATTCTTCTGGCAGTTTTGGCGGAAATCTTTCTTGGTTCTGTGATAATAAATGGCTTCATTTGCTTTTTCATTATGAAAAAGCTCTCCATCAATCTGGCCTTTATGATAGAACAGCAAAACAATTTAACTACTAAAGTTACACAATGAACATAATAATACTTTTTTTAAATAACAATTTATAAGAAAATGTTGTGATGTGAATTACCTTTAAAGCACAAATACTTATGGTAAAACAGTTAAATATATTTATAATGCTACAAATACTCTAATATTCACAATAATCTATAATACAATTAGAGATATTCTGATTATAAATTTTGAAAATGTTTTACATTTAAACAGTCAGTTATATTTTTTATATATACACATTAGATGTGCAATAATGGATAACTTAGTTTTTTCCTAAATATTAATTGTGGGGTCTGGTAAAAATGTTTCGAGTGTTAGAGGGAGGTGTTCATTAAAAAGTTCTAATCTTTCGAGTCATTTCGTTCATTTGAGTCAGTAGTGCCTACAGCCTGGCAGCGGAGTAAAAAAGAATCGTGAACAAATGACTCGTTCAGTTTTATCGTTCACTTGAACGGTGTTTCGTTCATTTGAACGGCTGCCAACGTTGTTCTACCCCAACAGCCGGCTTCCAGATGAGTAGCCTACTCTCCATCCTACAGCTGTTAGTTTGACGTTCTAAAAAGCTGATCAAGAAAGTAGCATTGTACATACAGTAATTAATTCAGCATTTGATTTTTTTATTGTAATATAAACATAGTTGTAATCATAGAGTAAAACAGCCGTTTGCTTAAGTAGAAAAGACATGTAAACGGTCGACACAATAATGATGACCATTCGGAGGCCCGGAGGTGTGGTGCGGGGTGGTACTGACTCACTGAATGAAATGACTCAAAACATTCGACAAGATCCGAGTCAGTAGAAGGAGTAGAACGTCCCACCACTATTGTGATGGCCTGATTGGTCATCCGCACACGCGAATATTTTCTAAAATCTGTTGACCATTCACAGAAAAGATCCCTATAATATTGAAATACTTTTATTCATTATTTGAATGATGTATATTAAGTATAAAATATTAACATTGTGCACATTTTGAAACAAATTGTTTTTGTTACCCGGAAGTACTTCGTTTCTCGTGTCTGATGTGTGTGTGTTTTGATGTTACGAATTAGTTAACTGGCTTTATACTAGGAATAAAGCAAATAAACATGGCTGGAACTTCCTCAGTTGCGGGTGAAGTATTTGTTGATGCTCTGCCGTATTTTGACCAGGGTTATGATGCGGCTGGTGTTCGAGAGGCGGTAAGTATATACTCCGGACCATAGGGAATAGACATTTGATAGCATGCTAGCTAGTAGAAACAACTCAGAATCAGACATAAACAAGCCATAAGAGGACTTTAGCAGGCTTTTGTCAACAAACCTGCATTATATTAGCTAATTTCGTCATACACAATTGTTTCAAACAATACCTATATTTATATCCAGGCGCAAATCTATTCCGTTTGGACGTTGCATTGGGATGCTATAGCATTGCATTTGGAATGACGGAATTACATGTCATGTGTTTTGCGGGATATTCTTTCCCTCATGAAATTAGGAGTTTTTATTCTGTGACGTCAAGGCTCCATTCCGTCCAAACTTCATCGTAAATCTAGTAGTTCAGTTCACTCTGTTTGACTGTACTGGTCATTCCGACCGCTACAAAGCGCGGTCACGTAAGTAGTGATAGCTTTCAGTTACAGTACAGTTAATCCAACAGTAGCATAAAGCCGGGGCACGAGGTCACTGAATGGTTTAAGTATGAAAATAATGTGTATCATATGCTATGGCCCTCGCAGTCACCAGATCTCAAGCCAGTTGAACACTTGCTTGACATTTTGGAATGATGTGTTAGAAAAGGCACTCCACCGCCATCACCAAAAAACATCTTATGAAAGAATCGTGTTCCAACCCTCCAACAAAAGTGTGAGACTCGTAGAATATATTCTTGCGGCTCACGGTGCCTTACTGACACATTTTATATGATTTTTTTCTTTTGTAATCGGTCTGTATGTCGATTACCACGTCCATTTCACTTATTGTGGTTACACTACTGGTTGGATATTTGTGCGCACTGTAGCACATGGACGTTATCCTGTCACTCTGAGATCGCTTTTTTTTTCGTAGATTGCAACATATGGCGTTTTATTTCAAGACAGGATAGATTTAGGGTTCATAATACAATGCAAATGAATGATTAGTTCCTCAAACAAGTTTATTGTACCCTTTTTCTCTCCGATTTTGTGATATCCATAATATATTAAACTCACATTGAACCACTGGGACACCTGCCGCCCCATGAGGTAGTGTAGTGTGCTGTCTATCTGTATTAATTTAATAACACCTAATTTACATGCGCAGGCTGCAGCCTTGGTAGAAGAAGAGACTCGCAGATACAGACCCACCAAAAACTATCTCAGTTATTTGCCGACACCTGATTTCACTACCTTTGAAGTAAGTACAACTTACACAGTTTCTAATTTAATTAAAAAACAATAAATATTTAATGCCACGCTGTAATATGCTTCTGGCTTTTGACTGTCTTGTCTATGTAATTTACACTGCTCTGACATTACGTAGGTGTAGCTTAGGGCTGGGTATCGGAACTGATCTCCATATTTGATTTGGAATCACAAGGTCCTGGTTCCATTCCAGTTGGAATATAGTGATTATTACGATACCAATATTGCTTATAGGTGAGGTTCTCTGATAACGAAAGCTATGAACTGCACATGGGACCCAATTAATTTGAAAATCATTTTTTAACCAGCCCTAGTGTGCTGCAGCGATTGGAGCCCTGTTAATTTTTTCACGCATTCTTACAAAGGAAATGCTTATATGCCATTTTCAGACTGAAATCATGAGGAATGAGTTTGAGAGGCTAGCAGCACGGCAGCCCCTGGAACTTCTCAGCATGAAGAGGTAAATCCAGTCTACTTTTCACTCAGACCGAGAAGTCATGTAGAAAAGATCTCGTTAACATTAAACGTTAACGTTCACCCCTTCAGTTTTAACTTGTTAAGTATAACCCTTGTTTCCACCCCATTGTATCACTTGTGCAGATATGAGCTTCCAGCTCCATCGTCAGGACAGAAGAATGATATCACGGCATGGCAGGACTGTGTGAACAACTCCATGGCTCAGCTGGAACATCAGGCTGTGCGCATTGAAAATCTTGAACTAATGGCACATTACGGCACCAATGCATGGAAAGTCTACAATGAGTAAGTCAGAGGTTGCTGCTTGTGCCCATTAGAGCGATTCAGGGCCTAACAAAGCTGATTTGACTTGCCATATGCACTTAACAAATGGGGTATATTTTGATTTGTGTGTCACAATCAGTCTTTTTTTAAACATGGTTTAATACTTTGTTCATGCTAGTCTTATAAGATGAAGGGTAGGTTCACAGGAACTTAATTTTGGTCATTATCTCTGTTCCACAGTAACCTGGCCTTCATGATTGAATTGGCTCAAAAGGAACTACAAAAATTTAGGTAAGTGTTAAAATATTAAGCCACGATACGCTGTACAGACTGTCACATTCCTCATGGTCAGCTTGTTTCGCAATTATTTTGGACCAACATTATGAATGTGAAGTGGACATGATTTTAGGTGAATATTATTAGTTACTGTCTGAATAGTATTTGGTGAACCCAAATACATGTTTTTTTGAACTGCCGATCACTGGCATACCGTGGTGACACCCAGGTGCAAGATGTCCTGAAGCCCCCCCACTATGTGAAGCCGATCGTGCCATAGATGTACTGCCTTCTGATGGCAATAACAGAATAGTCACACGTGATGTAAAATAAAACTGCAAACATATTTAATGAAAGGCCAAGCACAGGCCCCCCACACCCCTCGTGGGCCCAGGCGCAACTGCACCACCTGCACACCCGATTGTTATGCCACTGCTAACGACATGAGCGCTACAACATACCCCAGAAAGGAGTGGGTGTCGTTCTCATCGAACATCAGCTCAATTCTGTTCGTTTGAGAAAAGACAGAGCACGCATATGGAGGAAGCAGTGTGTTAGACAGGCTAAACATGACTGCAGAACTAGAAAATATTTCTCGACCCTTATCTTCTTCATTAGATGGAAGAGTCTAGAGAAGCAAGTTAGCTAACCATGCGAGCTATGTGCTATTTTCTTGCTGTTTTCTGCGCTCCCACAGTCTAACTTTATGTAGCGTTTTGCGGTGTACAGCTCTGGATTTTTTTTTTAGACCAGTCCAAATTTTTCTTAAATCAGCATCTCTACATGTATGACAGCCATTCCATTCCAGTGTCTGTTAAATTCCAACACAGGCACACCTCATTTTACTTAATGAGGTACTGATTAGGTGATTACCTGAACCAAATCTAGTTTAATGAGGAAAAGTATAAAAAAAACACTGCTGTGGTCATCACTATCCTGTTGCAATAGGACCAGCTGCATGGCAAAAACAGTGAAAGTTGTACCTCAAAGGTAATTTGAATGAAAAATAACTATTCAGCATGACAAAAGAGTTGAAAAGAGAAGCTTTGAGTGAGGAAAAGAAGGGTTCAATTCTGGCTTTACTACCAGAGGGATACAGTGAGCGTCAGGTTGTTTCCATCCTGAACATTTTAAAGACGGCGATTCATAAAAACAAGGTCAAGCAACAGACATTGGGGACAACAAAGCTACAGACTGGCAGAGGGTGAAAATGACTGTCCACTGACCGAGGTGACTGTCAACTCATTCGAATGTCACTCAACAACTGTAGGATGACATCAAGTGACCTACAAAAAGAATGTCAGGCTCCTCTGGGCAGGGCTGAAGTCATGCAAAGCTGACAAGTCAAATTTTCAGCATTGCCCAACACCTGGTTGTCTAATGGTTAAGCAGAGAACTGGAGAGGCCTACAAGCCACAATGTCTCGCACCCACCATGAAATTTGGTAGAAGATCTGTGATGAACTGGGGATGCTTTAGCAAGTCTGGAATTGGGCAGATTTGTCTTTGTGAAGGACACATGAATCAAGTCAATTACAAGGTTATCCTGGAAGAACACCTGCTTCCTTCTGATCTGACAGTGTTCCTTAGCTCTGAGAATGTTTTTTCCGGCAGGACAATGCTCCATGCCAAACAGCCATGTCAATCAAGGTGTGGATGGAGGACCACCAGATCAAGACCCTGTCATGGCCAGCCCAATCTCCAGACCTGAACCCCATTTAAAACCTCTGGAATTTGATCAAGAGGAAGATGGATGGTCGCAAGCTAACAAACAAAGCTGAGCTATTTGTATTTTTGTAAGTCACCCAACAGCAATGTGACAGACAGGTGGAGAGCATGCCAAGACGCATGAACGCTGTGATTAAAAATCGGTTATTCCACTTCCTAATATTAATTTGTTTTCTTTGCGTTATTTGAGGTCTGGAAACATTGCATATTTTGTTGGGTTATTTTGACCATTTGTTAAATTCAACAAATGAATACTCCAAATGACTATCATTTTTATTTGGAATTTGGGAGTAATGTTGTCAGTAGTTTATAGAATTAAACAAAAAATATATAATTTTACTCAAACACATATGAATAGTAAAACCAAAGAAACTGATAATCTTGCAGTGGACTCTTAATTTTCACCATCACTACCGCTTTGATTGGTTAATGTTCATAGCAATCATTTGTTAAGAGCACATTTCATAAAAAGGACATAGAAATGTATGTTTAAAAAATATATATATCATGATATATCATCAAATGTACCCTGTTTACTTGTCTGTCCAGAACACGTTGTTCCAGTAGTTGTGGTCTCACCTAGGTGTTGTCTGTCAAACATCAGTGTTGTCTTGTTGTTCTTTTTTAAGAGCAGCAGCTTCTTCCTTCCTAACCGTCCATGTAGGCCAGGTTTGGGCAGTCTCTTTTTGTCAATTGACCTTTGCAACATTGGTTGTGGCAAGAGAGACCTGTAAACTCCTTGATGTTACCTTGGGGCTCTGAGAGATGTCGATGAGTGTTTTTAGCTCTTTGGCTAAAGGTTTTGGGAAGACTTGTCCTATGTTGTTTGCCTGTGGTCTAGATCTGTTGATCTGCCGGACGGTGGAATTATGTACTTTGAATTGCTCGGAAGTGGCTTCGTAACTCATTCACATTAATAATATTTTTGTGTAACCACACACCCATATGGTTAAGAACAAACCAGATGAAGTTTCTAATAGTCATAGAAGGCAGGACCCTCCAAAGTAACACTAATGATTTTCTACTCATTTGCACCTTTTTTGGAGCAGCTGAGTCAATTTGAGCTATTCCTTGTGATGGTAACGGTAGGTGTGTACTAACTTTCTGCATAAGGAAATTACATTCCTGTTTATTTTAATTGCATAAATAGTTTCAAAGATTATTTTTTGTGATTTTTTTTAGATTGGGATACCTTTATAGATGAATGTGGTTGGAATTTAGCTGTAAAAAGGGAACTTACCCCATGACTTGCCTAATTTTCAGCCTTTTCTATTATGTGTGTCATTCGTACAGAAAGCAGGTTCAGGACTTAAACTGGCAACGGAAGAATGATCAGCTTGCAGGAGGGGCCAAGCTGAGAGAGCTGGAGTCAAAGTCAGTTTGGTGGATATTGTATTTTACATAAATGTTTCTCTTAAAAATGTGATGTGATTTTTAAATCCTTGCCATCTTTCTTGCATCAGTTGGGTGTCCCTTGTAAGTAAGAATTATGAGATTGAACGTGCCATCGTCCAGTTGGAGAATGAAGTTGGACAGCTCAAACAGCAGCAAGGTGATGAGAACAAGGAAAATATTCGACAGGACTTCTAAAATGTCAAACTTGCTACAAGAAATGAAATGTCGAACTTTGAAGAACACAAACCAGCAAGAACAGGACTATTACTCCAAACATCACTATGTCTTGGGCTGTACAGCTTTTCAAGAGACAGTCTTTACATTAGTCTCTGAGTGACCATTGAAAAACCATTGGCCATGTTCAGAGCATGTCCAGGGTACATCAGTCATTTCAAAGGTAAACTTTAGTCTGTTTATTTTATTTCTTGTCAATTAAGTAGTTCTGAAATTAGGCAGAATTAAGCATAATTTAAGATGCCATCTGCCAAATTCACAATTTCTTTACATGAAGTAACTGTCCAGAAAACCATGCTACCATGTGTTTTAGTTCAATTTCATGATGAAGAAAAACATTTCCAAACAAATCACCTTCAACATAGCAAAGTTGTAATTTTTACCTCTTTGTGATTTAAAAAAATGTTTCGTTGTGTTATTGTTATACTGTATTTTTACACTATTATAATAAAATTTCAAATGTGCTGAGACATGGTTGTTAAAGATTCGTAATTTTCCCACATCCTGAAACAGAGATCTGGCATTTCAAAACTAATAAGTGACTACAAATTTTAACGTTTGCATGGCCACACCTATTAGACTTATAGTTGTGAAATTCACTACATAGTTTAGGTGCCTCTAATCGTAAAACACATTTTTCTGACTGGTGCCTGAGAGAACAAATATGGATTTACATTGGCATGGCCTAGTACACAGGCAATTATCTGATTGGCTGATCTCAAATGTTATTGTATTAAACAATAGTGGGCTCTTTAAGAATAGGAGGTTCAGTAGGGAACTCTGACAAATCCATTTTATTTAACTAGAAAAGACTAAATGAGATTCAAAATCTCTTTCAAAAGCGACCCTGTCAATATAGGCATCTGCAAGTCATTAGGGAAAACCGGGGATGGTTGTAACATGGGATAGTTTTAACATTTGCAATCAGGTGAGGTACAGTCGTGATTTACATTGCATATGCTCAGTCCCTGTAATAAACTCATCAGACTATTGAAAGACATCAGATTTTGTGAATTTGTTTTTGTGATGGTTTCAACTGTTCTGTAGTTCCATTCATCAAATGTATATCAGGTTAATAACCAATCTCTACAGATATTTCACTCTAGTTAGCAATGCTAAGGTTTTTACATTTTGTTAAAATGGAAGCTAGCTTATGGCTGCAAGGGTAAGGGATACATGTATCATATTTTGTGTTCTTAAAGCACAAGTCCAAGGATGTCTGGGTGCATTGCTGGAAATGCATATCATGGGCCCACCAAGCCTGTACCCCAGGACAGCAATAGCACTCACAACTGTGACTCAAGAAATCAGCCTCAAAGTCCTTAAATTATTTAAAAACATCAACACTAACATCCACAACTTAGCCTTCTACTAATTAGACATGTGTAAAATGTTATATCAAATAAGTCATTGTGTAAAATATTGGATGAGTATACATATTCCAACTGTAAACACTACAGTTTTGCTTCTTAATTTCAGTCAGTCTATTCAGCTGTGGCCTGAGCTAGGCTCTAAGGGTTTCAGTGCCGTCTCTGCTCTAGTGCCGGAGCTTTTGGTGGTTCAGTAATCAAAGTATTTTGGGGGGGGGTTTGCATAATCACACATATTGCATAATCACACATATTGCTTGCACAAACAACTGACGAATCTGCTGCTTGTGTCACAGTCCAAGAGCCTAATGGAAGACCAGAAACGAACTACTCCAGTTTAAAGTCATGTTTGAATAACTATAGAAGCACTCAGATTGACATACGCAATTTAAAGGAGTTCCCACAATACCTGCCATGTCTACTGGCATCCAAGCTAAAAATAAATTGTTAAGTATGGATGCAAATTGTAATATGATATGTGAACTGATATAAAAGATCCATGATTTTTGTAAGGCATTTGATGTGGAGGAGCATCTGTGAATTGTGCCTTGTTCCTTCTATGAGGATACTAACAATTCAGTCTCCTAACCAGGTGGCATGTCAACAAGGTTTGATATTAAATGAGGCATTAAACAAGGATGCCCAATTTCTCATTCTTTTTTCATCTTGACTGGATATTGACTGGTAATTGTTATCAAACATTCTGATATCTGAATTGGAAGTGAGTGACCAAGAGATTATAGCTTAACTTGACAGTTTATTTTTAAGACTTGTAATCAGTTCCCAAAGCACTGCAGGTTATTGATGACTTCTCCAAAATTTCAGATCCGAAATTTAAATGAAATCAATGCAAATAAGTGTCTTTCCATGATTGCTCTCGAATAGATGTTTACAACATTACCACTATGTTAAATACCTTGGAATACATATCTGTTGCAGTCTCCCAGCTAATCTGTGGAAGACTATCTATTTTGCTGTGCTCCAGTGGACATTCAGTATCTTAGAAATGTTCTTATATCGTAACCCTGATTCATACTTTATTCTGGATTTGCTTTGACTGTTACTTCATCCTCATGGTGTTGTTTTTGTTAGGATTTGGTTGTACCTAACCTTCAAACCTCTCAGAGACAGGTGTATTTAACCTATGGGCTTTTCAGCACTCACACTTGATACTGTTCTGATCTTTTAGACACTCATTGCATTGGAACAATGAACACTTTATTACTTGATATCGAATGACACCTGTACCGGTTGTGTATCAACCACCTGACAGTCTCAGGTTTAGAAAAGGTGCATGAACGCACCTGTTGATGCATTTAAACATCGACCACTACTAGACATCTAACTTAGCAATGGACTTATGTTCCAAAATATATTTTCCATTAGTACTTGAATATACATTTGTAGAAACATTAAACATGTGGTTTTTATTTCTAGCCAGCAGATGTCACCATTGAGTAAATGGTTCTAGCATTTCATAAAGCCTCAACACAAATGTTTCAACTGAAACAATCTATCCCCCTTAATTACATACAGGTGGACTTGATTAAACTAATTATGTGACTTTTAAAGACAGTTGGTTGCCTAACAACTCAACAAATAATTTTCATTTTCTTATTTTTGATTTACTTAGAACAATTTCCTGTGTTTGTTCAATTTGACATTACAGGCTTTTTGTGTAAATCAGTAGCAAAAACTTTAAATATGAATTTAACTTATTTAATCAATGGCAATGTTGTCACAATAAAATGTGGAAAAGTCACAAAGGAACTGTAAATATCTCTAATCATGTTAATTTGATAATGTAACTACTGCAGCCTCAGTATCTGAATTCAGTGTCTTTAACACCTAATTTACCTAATTACCTGACAGGAGTTGATGGGTGTCAACCTTCCGAATTAAACTGTTCTTGGGTACCTTTATTGGCTTATATCGTATGTAATCTAACCTAAATAGTATCTTACAAACTTTCACAAGAGTCATTGTGGACAAGTTGCGAACAATGTCTATATTACATTTTCCCTAATCCGCCTAATGCCAAAGAAATACATTTTGGAATTTGAAATAATATATACCCATCATTTATTTTACTGATGAGATTGAAACTTCTTTCAATTATTTTGCTATAGTATTTATAATAGGACATTTTGGAAAGAAAATTATTGGTGAATAATTGGTTACAAGATTCCGACTTGTCCAAATATCCAGGGATAATCAATCAATCAAATGTATTTTTAAAGCACTTCTTGCATCAGCAGTTGTCACAAAATGCTTTTACAAATCACCCAGCAAGATAATATCATCTTTGGTTTGTGGGACGAAAAGAAAATTGCAAAAATGTTTGTTGCTATGTAGTCACACAGGGAAAATGTTTCATACATAAAGCCAAATTGCAAATTGCACACTGCTCAGTTCAATTATTGTTTTTTTTCGGCCACACTTTGCAGTGTGTATCTATGTTGACTGGTTGCAATGCCTCTCAATGTGTTATTTTAATGATTCAAAACGTACTCTAACCTACAACATATTATTCCATGGCTGTAAAAATAATAAGGAACACTTTCTTTTCACCTTCAAAATCGAATCAACGTGATTTTTGAAGGAAAGCCTATCATCAATTCAGATGTGTAGATAATTATATACACATGAAATATATAGGCAATTTATACTGTATACCAGATCTCCGAATGTATAATGTTTTTGTCCCGGAAATACCCACAATGCACTCTGCGTCAACGTATCCATTAATGATTCTAGTGCTTTCCAATCTCATTTAATGTTTTGTATCTCTGGCCACGCTTAAACGATGTTTTTTCTGTCGTGTTCAAGATCATCAAACCACGGTCGACTGACTTGATATATGAACCACCGTGCTTCGTAATAAAAACGAATAATTATTGTTAGTTTGCGGTTTTGATCATCACGAACCGGATCCTTCTTAAAAAGGACTCTTATCACGTCTGTAACAAAATGCAGTTTCATATTAAGACAAAAAGATCTTCTCTTATCGATTACACTTGAAGGCGATATAATGGCTACGTTAGCTGTGCTTACAGACGTCATTGGAGCTCACGGCCATGTTGCGCCAAACAGCGCATGTTCAGGCCGTGAACTCTTTCTATAGGTTTTTTTTTAAAAATAGAAATGAAAACGCTACTCAAGACATTAGCTTGTATCTAGGGTTAGCAGTTTGATTTAGATGACAATTTCAAATTTTTATTAGACTCATTGAAACCCCAAACCCTGCCGTATTGGCATAAAGTGTCAAGTTTTCCAGATTTTCGTGTTGTTGTGCTTCTATGTTTAAGATCTCTGTGACGTTTATTTCTCTTAACGTAGTGACGTAGACAACACGTTTTTTCTTTGGTACGTAGGACGTCCAGCGGTTCAAAGAGGAAGGAAGATGGCGGACAACAAAGGCGAAGAGGATATGGAGAGCTCTTCCAAATTAGATTCAGAACCTCAGAGAGAGGATAGCGGAGAGTCCGAATTGAAAGATGTGAATGCCTTGATTGTCACAGAGCCCAATTTGAAAGAAGGAGATTCACAATCCCAGGAGAATGTTTCCCAGGTGCCGACACCCACCAACGCTAGCGGAGGAGGGGACGATATCAGCAGCAACGCTGGCGCAGGGGAAGAAAGCAGCACTATCAGCAGCCCAGCTGGGAACACAAATGGGGGGACAACCGACTCTGCTGGTGACACTGCTGGAACTTCACCAACACTTACTACCGAAATGTCCCCCCCACCCACGGTTCCGCCGGTCAACCCTGTCATCCCAATAAACCTTATGGATACGTGCGCTGTGTGTAAACAAAGTCTCCAGACCCGTGACTGTGAACCCAAACTCTTACCGTGTCTTCACTCATTTTGCCTGAAATGTTTACCCGAGCCTGAGCGCCAAGTAACCGTACAGGTGCCCGGGCCACACGGACAGCCAGAAACCCATATAGGTAAGTGTAGCCTACTTCATTCAAATGGGCTTCAAGTGCACGATGCTAGTTCTGTACTGTACCATGTAGAAGTAGCCAAATTGTTCAACAATCAGCCTAATAGTTAGCATGTAAAATGATTTATAACCCTATACTGTACATCGTCTTGTTGGCGAGTGTCAGCGTATTTGTTTTTACGGACTACTACTAGCCGTTAGATTTGTAGTTAGATTTGTAACCACAATAACATAGCAATAGGAAACCGATGTCTTCTGAAGCTTTATGAAGCCTAAATAGCTTTCACAAAAATTTGCCTCAAAACACCTCATTACTCAAAGTTTGTAACACTATACACAGTAGGGACATCTGCTGGTACGGAATAAATATGACCCCGTTTTGGCCTTCTGACTAACTTTAAAATATGGTAGCCCTAGCACATGATTTGTTCACACCCGTAGCAAATTAACTGCAAAGTAATTGATCATTCTTTATTTTAATTATGAGTAATAGTATTTAGCCTGATAATGAATAAAAACACCCGGAAGATTGAGCTACAACTGTACGAATCGTAGTAAATGTAAATGGTTGTTTCATTAAGACACATTTATATTGGTTCTCTGATTCAGATGTGCAAAAACGTCCTAATCCACGCCTCTACTGAATGTCAAGTCACAGCCTTTCGTTAACGTTTGCTTTGCACTACTGTAGTTCATTTAAAGAGATAAACCTTATTTGATCGCACCTTCAGGAAGTTAACGGCATTACAGCAACAGCAGTTTGCATGCTATTCTCCCCCTATAGAACACTTGATATAGGTTCCCAATACTTTTCAGTGCTTGTTTTTTTTTTTAAAAAGACAGAATTTCTCTTGCCACCCACATATGCCATTGATAAATTAACTAACTTTTTATTCTCTCCAAATATGATTTGGCTAACAGAAATGTAAGTCACTCTGATACAAACATTTCTAAGTGTCTGTTTTGTAAGCTTCGTGTGAACAACTCTCCCACTCACTCAACCTAGGAAGCTTGTGCAATGACTCTTCCAGCCATTGTCAGGTACCTTAGCAAACCTACCAGTTTCACAAAATGAGGAATGAAAACACTGAACCAGAATTGGTGGTTTGGAGTCTAGGAGGACCAAAGGAATTTGAATTCTATCCGGGTGTAAGCAGGAGACCCTAAAACTCTGCAAAAACAGTGCCAAATGTAGGCTCTGCAGGGATAAGTATATGACCCAATAAGCCCTTCCCTCCCCTTGCAGGCTTTATGAGTTAGGACACAGGCAAGCAAAGAAGCCAAGCTTATAGTGGAATTCAGCGCAGCCTATAATATATCTGTGGGATTTGCCTGGAACCTCCCAATATGACATTAAATTGATACTTGGCTCACTATACAATAATACTGCCATTCTTTGTATATATATTATAAATTCTCACTTTTTTCATTGTGTAAATTATTCTTCACATTAAAAACTATATACATGAGGTCAATCATTGCAAAAATCCACTACACCTCATAATAAGCTTTTATGCAAGTCCTTTCTTCTGAAAATGCATGTATGCAGATAAACACTGAACAATATTCATTGAAAACATCTCAGGATTGCTCCTGGCCTACTTCAAGGCCTTGCACAGATGAAGTTGTTGAACAAGTAGCAGCCAATAAGAACATAAAAAATACTAAAACTGAAATGTTCATTAAAACAAAAACGTTTTACACAAAACAAACCCAATGAGTATGTGGTGTAATGTTTCCTATGGAATTCATGTTTTTCTGTTAAGTCTTGTTGAAAACTTTTTGCTGATTGGCAATACATCTTTTATTTATTATTATAGAGTTCAAGAATGCACATTCGTTTGTAATATATGAAACAGTTGAACGTTTTTTGGATGCATTTGTCCCGCTTATCCTACATATTACATTAGCAGAAATAGCACATTTTTGTTTACACATTTAGTGAATTTTGCCTTTTTCATGATTTGGTTACCACAGATGCGACCCAGTCATTTGTAAATATCTATAGATATAAAGCTAATCAAACAAACGGGTCAAGTGTAGCAAATAAAAAAACATGATATCACAAATTCATTTATAAAAATGTAAATAGAGATTAGAACATGTACTTTGTACTAGTAAATGTTTGCTAGTTGTTTGTAAAAAATTATAAGCAGGGAATAACATTTGTTCTGTACATTATCTTGGAAAAATAAATTCTGTTGTCATCCACTATTTCCAAGTTAATGTACAGAATGTTGGTTTGGATCTTATGTATCACAGCTCAGACAATATCAGATACCACTAACAAGATGTTACTGCAACAAAATAAATGGTCTGTGGAAGAATTTCTTTCTTTGCCACTTGATAGATTGACTCAAACTAGTAAATCTAAAGTCTGCGCTATCTGTGGCAGTTCAAACGGACACCAATCATTGAACATGAACAAAAGTATGTAAATACTCCAGAAGCACTAACTTCAGGACATTTTCCTTTAAAAAAAAAAAAAAAAAAAGTATATTGAGCTGGGAATTTATCTGAACAGTTCTTGTGCTATAAATCACCACTTGCATATTCTAATACTTATTTATTTCTAGAGAAAGGAAAGGCATGGCTGAATTTTCTACCCTTTAATGCAAAATCTACCCGTATTTGACCGATGGAGGGTGTTTATTTTGGCTTGTGTTAACAAATTTTTCTTAATAATGTATTGTGGGTTTCTCTGTATTGACAGTGTTGTGAGAGAAAATGTTGTGATACCCTATGCATCAAACAAAATTCTCCCCATCCCTCCTACAGTATATTTATGAAGAACATTTCCGGTAGAAGTCACTTTGTTAAAGCAAGGAAAAACAGTCCGCATAGAGACTGTCTCATTTTGCAACACGTGATCAAAACATGCCTGTGAATATGCAATGCTTCAAAGGGCATAAATCCTAAAATTTTTTAGATGCATCTCAATTTTCTTTTTCTGTATTGATTCAGAAAACTCCATAATTAGACTTGTTATGAATAAATATTTGTATTGAACAGTTTGCTATCGACAGTACAAATCATTTCAGATTAAAAACATTTGCCTACATTGTGAAGTAAAGGGTTGATGAAATAAATAATATTTTTGTTTGTTTGAGCTTCATATTACTAAACCAATTGGATGGTGAAATGCAGAGACGTATAGCCTGAGCGCCATTAACAGATTACATTTAAACTAACCTAAGCTGGCTATACTAAGACTTTATGAATGCTCAATGTTGCACATGCTGAAGCTGAGATACAGCATAATGTCCCCTGTGTCACTTCTCATTGATACAGCAAAGGACGGACATTGTATGTTTTGTTACATAACTGTGTAATTTTGTTATTACACCATTAATTTATTCCACAGGCAAATATTAGATCCCCTGTTCCCTCATGATACGCCAATATTCTTGGGAGTTTAAACCAATGACCAGATCTGAACATTGAGCCTTTGTGGGAAGTTCTGGAGTGTGAAGTAGATTCATACCTACTTCATAAAAATTGAAGTATTTTCTACTTGATGCAGTTTCCCTCTACACACAGTTCAGGACTTTTATGACAGCATTTCAAGAAGGATCGGCAGATGTTGGCTCTGGTCATTGATATTAGTATATTTGTTTCTGTTATTTTGTAGTAACCCCCGTATTTTATTTGTCTCACTTCATTAGTAAGAATTTAAACTTTGCTATAAATTAGACCATTAGGAGAGTTTAAAGGTTTTATCATTTTCAAATATACTGTATAAATGAGTATTGGCAAAACACAATGTCCACCCTCTTAGGTGCAAATGAAATGGCTCTTTTGCAGAATACGTAAGTTGTGCATTTTACCTTGCCATCAGCAAGGTATAGCAGCATCTTATGTATCACATCACCTGCAAATGAAGTGGTTCATCTCTTGACCTCATCTTATGCAATTGTATATCTAAATTGTATGAAAGTTAAGTTAGCTTATTATTATACAAATTGCAGGAGTCAATCATCTCATGCTGGGTTGGATGCCAGACTGACAGACTGATAGAAAACATCCTATTGAAAAGTGCACATTGCTAATTTATAATAAATTAGAATATTTTTTTACTTTGGAAAATAATCTGTTTTGCCAATCGGTACTTTTTGCTAAAATGTTCCATCCTAAACACACAGTGCAGCAGCTGCGTAATCTTTAATCATGGAACAAAATCATCTTGTCTCGTACGACAGGGGTCGGAAATCAGTACGAGGGCAATTTCTATTAATGTAACTTTTTTCTCCAATAATTTATTAAAACGTCTTACCCAAAAGTCTCAAATTATCAACCGCATAGTTTACAATGCACAGATTTGAGCATAAGCAAGAAAGATTAATAGACCCCTTGTTCTGACACCCTGATAGCTGGCTGTGTGACTTTTGAAACATCAAACGTTGCCAGTCATTGATTCTTTTGACTTTGGTATAAGCACTGACATTTGTCCACTCAGACTGCTATGAAATGTAGGGTTAGTCTCAAAGCTTCTGTGTGGTGTGTCAGGCAAGGCCCAATTTACAATGAGCCTGGCCTAAGTTAGTTTTGGTAATGCAGCCTTTAATAATCAACAGCACCTAGGCTTAATAGGCCTATGCCAGAAGATGATTGTATTTCGGCTGTTATTATCCTGGTAATAGCCCAGAAATGACACCTTTTCATTAGTGTAAGTATTTGACATTCTAATTCCATTTGCGAGTGACAACTCTGTATTCATTACACTGTCTGTTGCTTTACCTGCGAAGGTTTACAGTGTCCAGGTAAAAGATGTATATATTGCCCTAAGAATGCTTCATAATGGTACCCAGATTTTCCCACAATCATTCATACAGTGCCTTGCCGATTTATTTAAACCCCAATTGTAAAATATTTCTTAATAACAAATGATACATTTATAATAGTTCTGTTTTGATAACATTTCTTTTACAAGATAAAACACTAAAAATCTATAGTTTTTTGTGTTTATATAAGTAAATAAAACTAATAAGCATTTCATCTTTACACATTCCCATTTTTTATATTAATTGAATATGCTGGATTGACAGTTTTTTTTAAATAACATTATGTTTATTTGTAAGTGAATGTACCAGCTCTGCATGGTGTCAGAGTGATTTTGGCCCATTCTTTGTGGCAGAATGGCTCAGATTTCAGGTTTGTTGGATGATGCTAATGTACCTCAATTTTCTGATATTTCCACAGATTCTCTGTGGGGTTATGATCAGGCCTTTGGTTTGGCCACTGTAGAATTTTGATGTTTTTGTTCATGCAACACTCCAGTGGCAGGAAATGCACTTTTCTGTGGAAAATATTTTTAACGGACTGAGGCAGGTTATCTTGAAGTGCTACCCTTTTTTTGCTCGACCCTTTCTCCCTTAGGTTTTATCAAGATGCCCAGTTATTCAATGCATTCCCACAGCTAATGCTGCCATTATGGTACTTCATCGTAGGCATGGTATTGAGATTCGGGCAGTGTTACGTTGGCCTGTCACAGTCTTGTGTTTTGAGTTTTTGGCCACAAAAACGTTTCCCACATTGAATAGTATTCGTTCTTGCCACCTTCCAATACAGGCCAGTTTTAAGCGGAGCTCTTGACATTGTTGACCGATGCACCATCACTCCACTCCCAGCTACCACCATCTTCATTCTTCAGTGATCAATCACTTGTTTAAGTACTGAGTTTTTAGTTCACTTGTATATTTTCCAACACAATTCCAATGTCGGCTTATGATTGATATTGAATTTCAGTGTTTTAAAATATGAATGTAGTTATGTTTGATGTTTTTTGTACCGTTGGTAATTCAGTATAGTTGAACTGCAATCTTCAAGTCATGCTATATATTTTGATTTAAAATAGGACTTGGAGTGGGCCACAGGCATACTCCTTTTTTGTGTGTTTGCGCTTTGGATTGTTATTCTATCCCAGTTTCATCTTTCTGGAAAATGTGAACTGGTTTCCCGCAATAGATTTTCTATTCACTGGTCCATTCAGTTTGCCTTATCCTGACAAGTGTTCCACTTGGTGACAGTGGAAATGTCCACATATTGTACTGTGTTGCTGTTTGCACATATTGCACTTTGCATTTAGACCACAAAAGGTTTTGCTGTGTCTCTACAGCATCTTATATCAGTCTTGTCAGAAACTGGTAGTGGTGTCCAAGTTGCCATCTTTGATCTTCTATTTGCTCGGTCACCTGCTTTGGAGGGACGGGGTGATTTAGGCAGGGTCTTTGCGCTGACGGATACTTTTGACTTCTAATCGTCTTGAACCTGCTCCGCGCTTATTTTAGGCCTTTTGTGATCTTTTTTTATATGCTTTTCATAATTTCCCTTGATTTTCTTTTCTTTGCAATTCTCTTCCTGAAAGACAATCTACAGAAGGGGCTGAATTGATTCTGCAATAATGCAAATCACTGCAATTTAACACAAGCCAATTAACTTTGTGTGTGATTTCCATGTATTTAGTTACACCTAGGCTAGCATAGGGTTGCCGTAGTACATGGCTTAATTGGTGTGGAGTATTATCCAGTTAAGATTATTTTGGTTTGATAGAAAGTTAAATGCAAATTCAACTAAAAGCAAAACATTTGGAAATGAACCTGCTTACACTGTTTCTATTGAAAATGTGATGATGGCCATACGTTGTCTTTGCAAGAAATATGTGATCAGACATTATTTAGAAAGTCGCTGCGCAGTTGTAAAATTATTTGGCACCTATGCGGTTGTCTGAATAATATGTAGCCACTTTTAAATGTTTTGTTATTTATAGGTGAGAACAAAGAACAGTTCTGCCCTTAAAACAGATGACATGCATTGAAATTCGGTTTTATGGTCTGTGTTTTCAAAATGTTGATATTCAAATGCTAACATGACTTGTATACATTTTATTCTTTAAGACCCAATACAATTCATTATCCTATAATGCCAAACATGAATGTAATGGCCAATCAAGGACACAATCCAAGGAGCACTGGATCCGGTAACAGCCTTTTGCATCTCAGGTTTATGGTTTACCTTTGATGCATTGTGGGTATGAACAGCATTTAGCCATTGTATATTGGCCGTTTACCACAACCAATGAAATTGCCTAAATATGTTCTCACTTAAAACTGTGCAATATGGGAATAAATGTAATATTGTGGTAAGTTGCATGAATTGATGGAATAACATTTTTACTAACAGTTACAATGATAAATTAAAACACTGCAGTTTGTTTCATTATCATAGTTGTTTTGTTTGAAACCACTCAATTCTATATTCTGCTCATTGACTGACATACAATATCAGCACAAGCCTACTGTAAGTGGCTGAATTTATTGGTGTCACTAAATTTCCCCTGATTTTATTGTTCTCTTCCTGAAAGAGAATCTACAGAAAGGGCTGAATTGATTCTGCAATAATGCAGATCACTACAATTTAACACAAGCTAATTAACTTGGTGTGTGATTTCACTCATTGACTGCCAGACAATATCAGCGCAAGCCTACTGTCAGTGGTTGGATATATTGGTGTCAGTTATTTTCAGTATATTATCCTAGCTCTGAACTCACATCGGAGTTTTACCTCACAACCTCTTAATTCCCAGCATTCCAATTTTCCCTCTACATCACCATGTCTTGTGAATTACGTATTTCAACTGCATTGCACCCCTTTGCATGTGAGTTAAAAAAAAAAAACACTTAAACACTTGTTTTATTTTTATAAGTAACATTAACACACAGAATATTACACAGAGAACTGACAGACATGGTGATGTAGGAGGAAGAAGGCCTTCAGGAGGATTTTAGTTTAAACATTTAATACTATCAGCTGGGAAATTAACATGCACTGTGTATCATGTAGGTATATGTGTTACAATGTCAGATGTAACAGGGTGAACACAATTTGGCTTTGTAATATTGCTGGTGTTTATCCCCCCCCTCCCGTGTTACAGTTTCAGACATTATTGTATACAATTCTGACTACGATCATTTAAGTCATACAAGTCCCATAATGTCTCTGTTTAATGTGTGTGCGCACAACCTGGCTTGCCTCGGTTCAAATTGTCACAGCTGCAGCCTTGGTGGTGTGGTCTCAAAAACCCTCTCCAGCTGCACTCACAGCCCCTTGCAGCTACACCAACTGGCTGTGTGCAGCTTGAGCCAGTTTATACTGGCTCAAACCGGATTGTGCTGGTTTATGCTTCATCCAGTAATGTTCAGGGGATTTTAATTGATGGGTTTAAGGGAGTTGAAGGCAGTTTCCTTTGGGGGTTGGGTAGTTAAGGATTATGTATTCAACCATTTGCCGAAGGGTTATGTATTTTCACACTCAGTTTATGTATTTTCTACATGTACAATGATTATGCATTTTCAACATAGGCATATTTTCAACATGTCATTGCCCATTTATGATGCAACTTACTGATTTGCCTATTTTGTAAGGGCATTGCAATCATTATTCAAAAATATTTAAACAAATATTGATATGTACCCATATTTGAATGATTTATATAATTGCCCTTCTTGCCAAGCTCAAAGGGGAATTTATTTCCCACAACACATATCTATTACTCACATAATTAAACACTAATTTGTTATTATTATACTTACAAATGAAATTTGAATATTATAGTTATCATCATTAATATTAGTACATTTTATATTTTCTGCCAAGTGCTTGTTCCCCTTTCTCAAAGTTGTCCCCTGACCATCTCTCGTCGTTTCGACTCCCACTGGGCTTGGGGAGCTTAAAACCTTGTATTATGCTCTATTCCAAACAACAAATAGCAGTTATATTTATTATTTCAGAAATGATCCACAATTCTACTGTGTCCTTAATGAACATGTGTTATATGAAGTCTAACAAGAATAGGGAACAGTACAACATTAAATAGAATCTTATAGTAGGCAGCTTTAACTGTAGTACCCAGAGAATACTGAAAAGAAAGGATTCACTAGGGATATATTTTCCTAAAGCTTCTTTTGCTGAGAAATATGAAAATTTACGAGATATTCACACTCATTGGATGGTTCATCTGTAACAATGCTTTTAGGTATCTGGTGTGGCTTGAGGGAAATTCCACGTACACAAGTAATCCACCGGCTTGCTGTTGAGGACCTTACGTTCATGCTCAGCTCAATGCCACTCTTGCTTAAGGTTCACGTATCGTGCTGCGCCCTCAACCTCGGTTGTCATGGCTCTGATGTGTTTTTAGGTGAGCATGCACCGCTGTCATGCTCCTGTGTCACACTAGTTATGCATTGCAAATTTGTTTGCAAACTTGTCTTTTGTGTAGTATTCTATGTAAATTGCAGAAGAATTTAGTGGTCCCAGTTATTCCACTGGTGTTGCCAGTCTCCAAATATATATTGCATGTAAAGAACATGTTTTAGCAAATATAATTGGTTATCAATGTAGTCGATTACTTGCAGCTCTACTGAGATGTTTTAAAATAGTGTATGCTCTTGCGATATGTATTTTACACATGATTTTGATGTAAGTTAGAAATAATTGCTCAGCCTTACTGTATGTCCAACAATAAGGTCCGTTAGATTTGCTTGTGAGGTCACATTTACTTAACTGAAAGTCTTCGCTTTTTAGACTTCTGAGCTGCCTGAGGGAATAAGAAACTACATGGAGATCGCCAATGTCTGACAATGATGGGTAGCTAGAAGCAGCTCTGCCTTTTCTGAAACTGTCTTCCACTACATTGGCAAGACCAGAACGACAATTGTTTAATTTGAAAACCTCGCTGATATTAGGATTTAGATTTTTGTTTTTGTTTTACCCTTTGCACTTTTGTACAACCAGTCTTCAGCTGCTGCATTTAGGGAAACTGATATTGTTAATGTTTCTCATACAAGAATACCTAAAAATGTATGTTTTCCCATTGTTCAGATAAATAAGGTCAGCAACAAATGAGTTTCAGAGGAATGTTTAATAGTTAAAAATGTGAAGATGACAGCCAATGTCAACATGACGCACTGCAATGACTTAATTGAAGGAAACATTTTTTAGGGGATTTCAAATAATTTCAGAGTGAAAATGGGCCAAAATCACGTTTTATATACTTCCCAAAAGTCTTGAAGCTGTTATTGCAGCGAAGCTTGGATCCATGTAATCTTTGTGTGGGGCTTGAATTTAATTTTCTCTTACAAATATTCATCAAAAACATTGTTTTCATTCATATTCAGCCAAACCATTGTCATCCAAAACCGCTTACAATAATAGATTTTCACCGTCAATGATTTAATATAAAATATCAAAAGAAGTAAGTCTATTTAACATGTATAAGTCAGTAAAAACCTTTGTAGAATTACAGTTATTTTGCACGTTTTCTTTTTCAGTTTTCAAATCAGTTAAATCAATCAAATCAAATCAGTTTTTTTGTCTGGCCAGTGCTTCTAATTCTATATCTTCCGTCTTCTGTAGTGAATGTCATGCGGTGCATAGTTTGCTGTCAAGACTACAAACAGAGTGACATCATTGACAACTACTTTGTCAAGGACACAACTGAAGCTTCCAACACTTCAGATGAGAAATCTGCGCAGGTATACCCTAACTCAAATGAAATTCAGTTATTTCCAAGCGGAGGTCTGATTTCATGCATGCTCTTTCTTCCCAGCTTGGCACATGCGTCTAAGGATGATTGTGTGTTTTGTCTCATTCAGATGTGCACCAGTTGTGAAGATAATGCAGATACCATAGGGTTCTGTGTAGAATGTGGAGAGTGGTTGTGCAAGACCTGCATTGAAGCTCACCAGAGGGTCAAAATCACCAAGGACCACAAGATTCGCAAAAAAGAGGACGTCTCTGAGGGTAAACTATTCTTCAAACCTAAAAACTAATCTGAACTGCTCAAAATAATTAAGGGAACATGTAATCATCATAGCGTAACACCAAGTCATTTAAACTTCAAGGATATCAATCAGTCCAGTCAGGAAGCATAAGAGATTGTGAATCGATGTGACAACAGGTGCACTGGAGGGGCAACAGCCAGAAGAGAAAGGGAAGGGTTTTGCAGGTGGTGGCTACAGATGATTGCTCTCTCCCTATCCTTCCTGACTGGTTATTTTCTGGTTTGACATTTTGCTACTGTCCTTGTTATGACTGGTAGCATGAGGCGGTACCTACTGCCCATTCAGGTTGCACAGGCAGTCCAGCGCTTTCAGGATGGCACATCCATATTTGCCGTTACAAGGTTTGCTGTGTCACCCAGTACAGTCTGAAGAGTTTGGAGCACGTACCTGGCGATGGGCCATTACACGAGGAGAGCTGGACAGGGCAGCAGAAGGGCGTCAACAGGACCTGTATCATTATCCTTATGGAGGAACGGGTCTTTCCCAAGCCTTCAGCGTGCTACTAGGCGCACGTTTCGGACCAGACTGTCAGAAACAGACTCCGTGAGGGTGGAATGAAGGCCCGGCGTCCTCCGACGTTATGTATTGGTGCATCCAATGCTGCCAGGTAGCGCCACAGACTGTCCTGCAGCTCACTGATGCCCTGATCCAGGTCTGGGAGGACCCCATCCGCTGTCTAATCAGGAGCATGGCCGAATGTTGTTGGGAGTTCATACAGGCACGTGGTGGCCATTCACAGTATTGAGTCACATTATGAGTTGCTGAGATTAAATTCACGCAAGTTGGCCTGTGATTTTTATTGCTTACTTAGATTTTCGGTGTGAGTTTGAATCCTGCCCTCAGTCAGTTGGTGATATTGGTTTCCACTGAACATTGTCATTTTGTTCTCAACGCATTACACAATGTACAGTAAAGATTATGACCTTTAATATTTTCTTCATCGCAACCCAATATGTGATTTAAATGTTCCCTTAATTTTGTGTATTTAGTGTCATTTTGTACTTTCGTGAGTAAGTTCTGGGTGCTATGCATTTGGTGCCTTGTAAAGAGTTGTTACTTTTTCCAGGCCTAATTTCAACTTAGATTTTTGCCCCAGCCACCATTCTGTTGAATCATTCAAGTTCTCTAGTTGGTTGGCCTTTTCCTACTTTTTCCCCAAATGTAAATTCAAAATTTTTCTTTTGTTCTTTTTAGAGTCTGTAAGTGCGTCAGGACAGAGGCCTGTGTTCTGTCCCATTCACAAACAGGAGCCCCTGAAACTCTTCTGTGAAACCTGTGACACACTCACCTGCCGGGACTGCCAACTTCTGGAGCACAAGGAGCACAGGTAGGGCACAGTGTATAAAAAAAAAAACATATTAGCTAACACATTTCTGGTGGGTTCAGGTTAGTAATGAATGTTGCATTCAGATGTCTAGTGAGTATAGCAGCAATGGAGTCCAGTCTTCCTTGCCTTAGTGTCCTTTGCCGAACAGAGGTTCTCCTTTCTCAGGTACCAGTTTTTGGAGGAGGCATTCCAGAACCAGAAAGGTGTCATTGAAACACACATGGCAAAACTGCAGGAGAAAAAGACTTATGTCCACTACTCTCACTCTCAGGTCACCAGCAGGTACGGAAGCATTTCCATTTCTCCTGTGAAAGTTTGTTTGTTGATTATAGCAATCATTTCAGATCTGGGGACCACCAAATAATCATTAAAATCTTTTGATTACCATCATTTGTGTTCACAATTTTATTTATTTATTTCCTAACACATAGTACTGGAAATAGGCATTATTTTTCTATATATGCTATTACCGGTTGTTGGTAATCCTATAAGCCAGACAGCCAGACAGCCAGACAGCCAGACAGCCAGACAGCCAGACAGCCAGACAGCCAGACAGCCAGACAGCCAGACAGCCAGACAGCCAGACAGACACGCTACATGTTTGTGTGTGGGTAATTTCCTAAATGTATCTGGAATTTACGTAATGTACAGTGCCTTGTGTTTTTTCGGACCACTTTTTCCCCTTTTTGTTGTGTAATAGACTCTCATTTGAAATTTATTTCATATATTTTTTGCTATCTGTCTACCCACAATTGGCCATAATGACAAAGTGAAAGCGTGTTTTTACCTGTCTGAATTTACTGAAAATTAAAAACTCAAGAGTAAATAAGCATTCAGAACCTTTGCCATGGATCTCCATATTGTGCTCAGATATGTCTCATCATCCTTGAGCTGTATCTAGAACTTGATTGTCGTCCACATGTTCCAAATTTAAATGATGGGTCCTGATTAAGAAAAGGTGCATATCTGAGGTCCCACGTTTGATGTCAGACCTAAAACCAAATCAAGAATTCCAAGGGATTCTCCGTAGAACTTCAAGATAGAATTGTCTAGGCATAGATCTGGGAAGAAAAAAAAAACACTGTTTGGAACTACCAAGACTCTTCCTCAAGCAAACTAGGTAACAATGGGCAAACAGGGCCTTGGTCAGGGAGGTGACCAAGAACCCAATGGCCATTCTAACAGAGCTTCAGAGTCTCTCTGCAGAGATGGGAGAACCTACCAGAAGGACAACCATCTCTGCAGCTCTCCATCAATCAGTCCTTTATGGTATGAGATGTTTTTTCCTTTTCAATAAATCGACACATGTCTAAAAACAGGTTTTCACTTTGTCATTTTGGGGCATATTGTCTAGAGTGATGACGAAAAATGCATTCAGATGTGAATTAAGTCTATAACACAAATGTTTCAAATTGAAAGGCCCCTAATAAGTTCCTGTTCTACAACAGACTGCTACAACATGTGTTGTAGAAGCAGCTACGTAGCTACCTCCTTGGCTTGCTGGCTACTTTGTTTAGGTAGCTACAAACATGTCAAGTCTAACCAGATGATGTGTGCATATCAACTAAAGAATGTAAAGACGCCTTGTTGACAGACCCACTGCCCAGCCCTATTGTCTTGTCTATTGAGAGTCTGTAGTTTGGGTGTCTGTAGTTTGAGTGTCTGTAGTTTGAGTGTCTGTGTGTGCCCATTTCTGTTCAGGATAAAGGAAGTTAACGAGACTCATAAGAAGGTGGAACATGAGATTAAGATTGCCGTGTTCACTCTTATCAATGAAATCAACAAGAAGGGGAAATGTTTACTGCAGCAGCTTGAGGTAAGGCCATAATGGACATTTTGCTAGGATATTTTTTATATATACCTTAAAGCTCAATATCCCTTCATACTGTTGTAGTTTAAAAGAAAAGAGCTGCAGTTTACCTGATTGTTTGCCTCCAATGTTTTCCTATAATGCATTTCTCCTTTGTCTTCCAGAGTGTTACTAAGGAGCGGAGCATGAAGCTGTATTCACAACAGACAGACATTGCCAACCTGGCCAGGCAGATCCTTCATGTGCTCAACTTCACACACTCTGCCCTCAGCAGTGGCAGCAGCACTGCCCTGCTTTACAGCAAGAGGCTGGTAGGGAAGGCTTGCGCGCACACAAACTCACACACACACACAATTTAGGTCGGTTGATACAACTATAAATATATATCTTGATTAGGTTGTGATAAACGTAATTGTGTTATTGCGTTACATCTCGTTTTTCTTGCTTTGCCACTACTATGCTTTGGACGTTTCTTTTTTTTAAGGCTTCATAAATATACAGAATGTTAAATCCTAAGGCAGCTTGTCTGCCGAAGCATTGGTCATAAGGTATTGCATCAGCACATAGTGCCCTCAAACTCAACTCTGGACCTCAAAGCTAGTTCCACTCTGTGTTTTCATTGCAAAGCTGTAATCAGGGACTTATTTAGACCTGGGACACCAGGTGGGTGCAGTTAATGATGAGGTAGGACAGAAAACCAGCATCTCATTGGACTCCAGACCTCCATAGGATTTTTAGAAATAAAAGCAATGGCTGCGTAGTTTAGATTAGGGATATTCAACTCTTACCTTAAGATTGCATTCTGTGATTAGAAATGAGAGTGCCCTCTCCTTATGTTTTTTTTCTTACAATTTTGTGTACCCATTGGAGATTTTGTGAATGTTGTAACTGTGTTCTGATAAATTGAAATGCTGTCCAAAAATCTTTTGATTTTCATGTTACCTACAAATCAGCTTATTATCTGGCCGATAATAATCCGGTGATTATTTTGTGAACGCTGAAGTTCGTTACGCACTAAACACTGCTAACCAAACCAGAATGTCTTGCTGGTGAGAGCTTGAATGAATGTGCATGTGCGCACTGTGTTAATTTGACAAGTATAGTGTCTAGATTGTATCTGTAAATCAATGACATCTTAATGTCTTTGTTTTTGCAGATCATCTACCAGCTGCGCAAGGTCATAAAGGCCGGCGTGGATCCAGTGCCTCAGGCCAATGGGGCTGTTCGCTTCTTCTGTGATCCCACCTTTTGGGCCAAGAATGTGGTCAACCTAGGTGAGAGGACCGCCCTCCCCCTTTTTTTATCCCCTTGGTCCAACCCCCTGTTGGTAGACTGTAGTAGTTTATTATGTAGTTGTCAATTACATACTTCGTCACTCATTCGATCATTCTAGGCCTGTAGTACAAAGAGGACGGGTCGCAAGTAGATTTGCAGCAGACACTAAATTATAATAGTGAATGACATTTCATATATTTCATATTATTGGATGGTGAACTCATTTCGCATTCCTCTCGAAATCCTCTTTCAGCACTTAAATAGGTACTGTAGTCGCTACAAGGGTTATCATGAATGTGCATTGCTATTTTGACAAACATTGCTTCAAGCATTTGCCCCATTTTCAATTCTTATGCGGGAACAAAATGTGTACCTATCTATGTAGAATGGCTTTCCTCACCCAGAAAATTGTTTTGCTAATTGGATACTCCTTCCGATGCAAAATTCTCAGTGTGAAGCTTGCTGCTGAGTTAGTTGACATCAATCTTAAAGGCATTGTTATCTTTGCATAGTGCATATAGCGATGTGTCTTTTCAACATCCCTCGAAAAACGTGTCCAGCAGAAAAGGACTGCATATAAAAGTTACAGCAAGGAGCTGGGTGTGCATCGCCCATTTATTTCTTGACAGTTTAACAATTTTTCATCAGGCAGCCATTTTTTGCTAATCTCAAAACTAGTTCAGTATATTTCTTTGTCTTTTTGCATAGCCGAGTAACTAAGCCAAAATATCACAGAACAGAAATATTCAGTTGCACCTGAAAGATCATGGAGATCACAGCACTTGTGTCCAGGGGAGAATCCTCTGCTGCTACTTGCTAGCTTGAATCTGTAGTAATTTTTACTTTTTTGCTTTTGCAGAAGGTTTTATAGCTGTTGCAGTTCAAACTAGGGGTGTTGTAAGATATCAGTTTTAACAATAACCTTTTCTTTCCTTTCCAATAAAGTTGAAGAGAAAAGTTTTGAGTGAGGAACAGTGCAAGTTGCAGTGGTCGCTTAATTTTAACCCTTCTGTTCCTCACTCCAAAAACATTTTTGGAAAAGTCAAAAAGGGTAATGTCATCAACAATGAAAATACCTGTTTAGAACTGATAATTGAATACAGAGTACAGTAATGAGTGCTGTTAATTAATTATTGATTGTGATGATACACACATGAAAACTTGCAGTACACTGAGGTTTTGTTGAAGTGACTTGTGAACAACTAAATCAATTAATTGTTATCATTAATTTGAATGGCTGAGTTCTAAAAAATCACAAATTGTTTTTATTTTAGTGCACCTTTCAGGAACGACTTCCACATTATATATATTATCAAGGCCATAGTTAGTTTTCCTTTATTTCCTGGAAGTTTCTATATTGGGTAAATTTATTTTTAATTAAACTTTGTAATGAAAACTATGTTTTGGGCCTAGTCGTCAATGTTTAGCCTGAATCTCAAGTAATCTACCATGTTATATAAGCTAGAGGATTCCCTGTACACTTCATAGTCTTCTCAGAATACTCATTATATTGTACTTATTACTGTATCCAAATTATATCAAAATCCTATGGGGATCGAATCACAGACCTTATGATAATGTAATGTAAACATGCTCAGAATGGGATACGCACATGTGCAGAAGCTTCTGTATTGTTGTGCCAGCAATACTTTCAAGTGAAAATATGGATCCAGTGTGTTTCTGTGCCTACACTTTGTGGTTCTATCCTTTGCATTGTAATGGGACAGGAAATAATTTGGTCCAGTATCCAGTAGAAGTCTTCATACACTCAGTAACTTACTTTTAGCCTCTGCTGTTTTCCCTCCCACTGTAGGGAACCTGGTGATTGAGAAGATGCCCCAGGCTCAACACCCTCCCAACATAATGGTGGGGCCTATCTCCCCGGGCCATGGCCATCCAGGCCACAGCAAACACCCTGGACAGATTAACCTGGCCCAGCTGCGGTTACAGCACATGCAGCAGCAAGCTTTTGCCCAGCAGAAACAACAGCAGCAGCATCAACAACAACAACAACAGCAACAACAACAACAGCAGCAGCAGCATCAACAGAGGATCCAGGAGCAGATGCGTATGGCCTCACAAATGTCCCAGCAGCACCCTAGGCAGGGTGGCCCACAGATGGTACAGCAGGTAGGAAGACTGGAGGTCTTGGTGTTTTTTAGGGTGCTATCATTTTAATTTGTAGCAGTGGTGTAAGATAAACACAAACATGATTTTGTACACATTATTTTTACGAAATGTGTTCATCTACCTATTGCGGAAAAATGTAGCATTTAAAATATAGGGAGCATTCATTAGCTTGCTGTGATCTGCAGGCATTTTAACAACGTAGAAGAGCTATAACGTAACAGCATATTCTTATCTGCTGCTGTAACAATTTGTTTCATGTCAATGCTATGTCTCCCCAGCCCCCACGCCTCATCAGCATGCAAGCCCTCCAGAGGGGCCCCATGAATGGCGGTCCCCACATGTACCCCCCACACCACTTGCGCCTGGCCCCAGGACAAGGCCGCATGCCCAGCCCCAGTACCCAGCCACGCATGCCCAACGGCCAGCAGTATCCCCCCATGATGCAGCCTCAGCTGCAGAGACAGGTCAGATTACTCTCCACACCCTGTCTCCAAAGGTATAAAATAAAAACGCCATGTTCATTTGAGTTGCAGTATAGACATTTCATTGCCACCCAAAAAGTAAAATGTGTCTGTGCATCCAAAGACAAATATTTAGAATAATAACAGTCACATATGCAGTGAACGCTGGATGTTTTATGCAAAATTAGCCATGACTGGTTGGCACAACTGTTGCCATTTGTTGTAGGATTTTCACTGAGTCTGTATGTATGGGTACCTTTTTGTGTTTAGATGACTGTAGATTCTGAGATGAGCCACCACAGGTTTCGTTTGTCACATCTCACAGGGGTTTGGCACCTTTTCTACCTATATACCTAAATAGTAGTCGTGTTTTGTGTTGCATGGGCATGATTCCTTATTATGCTTCCAAAATGACCTTTCAGCACGTTGTAGACTTGGTAGAATTTAACAATAATAATAATAATAATAGTCAATGCTGTTTCTCGTTGATGACCTTCCTCTCTAATGCCATTTCTCTTTTTCTTTAGCATTCAAACCCGGGTCATGCCGGAGGTCCCTTCCCAGTGGCGTCTCTCCACAATGTGAGCGCAGCCAACCCCACCAGTCCCACCAGTGCCAGCATGGCCAGCGCCCATGCCCACCGTGGTCCTGCTAGCCCTATAGTGAGCGCCATCGAGCTCATTCCCTCAGTCACCAACCCAGAGAACCTTCCCTGTCTACCAGACATTCCCCCTATTCAGGTACGCAAAGCGACCACGTAACATATGTCCATATCTCACCATGCCTGCTTATGTTGTCATTCTTCCATTGTCCTGAAGCTGACTGTAGATCTGAGTCTGTTGGATAGCTGTGGTAATCTGATTAGAGTTAAATGCAGCGTTAGCGGCACACACATCTGGTTGTTTCTTTATCTGTTCTCATTGAAGGTGCTGTGGGAAGGGGTTAGGAAGCAAATTGGAACCTAGCTCTGCTCAGGATTTAGCCAATGCGTTGCTCAGACGTTGTACGCAGTGCATCATCAGAATGGTTTCCAGAGTTAGTGATGATGAACAGAAAAAAGATACTGCTGTTACTACTATATAATAGCATTGTAAGTTAATATTCTAATGTATTAACATCAATATACTGAAGGAATGGAATGGGACGTTGCCACAGTGGTAACACAAAAAATGTGATTAGCATAGTGCCATCAATCCATGCAGGCTGTATTTGCACTGGATTCAACAGTGCAATATTAGCATAAACGGAAGATAAATATCCGTAACCAGTGTATGGATGTCATTTGAACTGCAGCCTAAAAGCAAGTGTACACAAATGCTACAGTGTGTAAAAGCAGCTCACCCTATGCACTGTGTGTGGTTAGTGTTTATCATACTAGTGGAAGGAGCAATGCTAACAATTAAGTAAAGCAAACTAAACCCATTTTGCCTATGGGGAGTAAGCATGCTGACTGTGCTAAATAAGTGAGTTCCAGTACTATTGTTCTCTTGATAAAGATCATAAAAAAGACTGTGAAACACATTTGTTCATCAGCTTGATCTATCACTAGACATTCTAGAAATCTAACCTTGAATTGAAGTTGAATTGCTAACATTACTCATCTGAGTAATTGGGAACTCTTAAGTGGTCGTTCATGACATTTGAGAATTGGTGAATTAATCTGTAGACGGTGTCTTGCAAAACTATTCAAGCCCTGACCAGTCATCTCATTCTACTAAATTAAATGTTATTATTGAAATGTTTGTGCTGTTTGAAATTAAGGTCACATTTTATAACGGTAAAATCACGTTGGTTGGTTTTAGGAAGGATTTGTAAAACTGAAATATGTTGCTTGCATATTAGATAGTATTCAACCCCTAAAGGTTAATATTTGCTAGACCCAATTTTTGCCGCTTTAACAGCTTTACATCTTTTGATAAGTATGTACCGGCTTTACATAATGTTGGTGGGATTCTGGCCCATTTTTATTGGCAGATTCGCTCCTGGTTATTCCGGTTGGTTGGATGATACTTGTGGACTATGATTTTCTTTAAGTGACTAGGCCACTCTAGGTCGTGCATCTTCTGGTTCTTGAAATACCCCAATGTCGGGATCATTGTCCTGCTGGAACGGGAGTCTCTTCCTAAGGTTTATTTTCACAGCAGTTCTTTTCTGCAGTATTTTTGCTCAATCCATTAAAATTTTAACACGATGCTGCAGAACATGCCCACATACTGCCACCACCATACTTCACTTTTGGGATGGTGTGTGTTAAGGCATTGCCAGTGTTAGTTTTCCCTTGCACATAGCGCTTGGTGATTAGGCCAAATGGCAAATAAAACCCCACATCGCAGCTGGGTCACTAATGCATTCAGATGGTACTTCCTAAGTAACATCTTATTTCTTGCCACAATCAGTTTTCTTGTTACCATAGGATACTGCGTTTTCCGTGTAGACAACTTAATGGTAACACAGAAAGAACTGTCTTGCATTCTGAAAATTCTGGTGTTATTGACCTTGAGATTCAATTTCAAATTGGCAGTATCTACTTATTCTTGTTAACATGTTTCAGATAACTATATTTATCATCCAAAATACATTTTGAAAATGGGTTTTGCTATGCGATCATTGATCCATCTGTGCTCACTGGGATATCAAAACACTTCAATATTATTTGTACTCAATTCCTAATTTATTCATTTGTACTACTTTTTCCTCTTCAGTGGAATTCTGTTTGGTCATTTTAATACCGATTCATTTTACTCCTGACAGCAGTGGGTTTTTTTATCCAGAAAATGAGAGTGCAGCTTTAATGGTTCACTGGTGTTGGTCAATTGTAGCATCACTGTGTCCTTGTTAGTGCACTGCATAAACTGTGGGTTTTACTCAGGGGTTTAATACATATAAAAGCAACAGATTTTTGTATTTTTCTTACAAATGAAACCAATGTCCCATTATAATAGTTAATGTTGAGTTTCTGTGTTTTCAAATCCAATATCATTACCATTGATAATCTAGAAAAACTATACTTCTGCTGTATGTAAAACTACGTAATTGGTTTTAATTTTCTGTGGTTGGGTGTTTTGGGGCGTCATTAGCTTGAAGATGCAGGCTCCAGCAGCCTGGACATCCTCCTGAGTCGTTACATCTCAGCCAGCACATACCCTCAGCTCGGGCCTTCCATGGATATGAACCCTTCTCCCGGACCTTCCACACACTCTCCTGGCTCCTCAGGTACTGCAATACTACCAACACAAATGCATGCCCTTTAATCCCATCAATTAATTTGTCAAACAACTGTCATGGCCAGGATTCTGTAGTAGAAAAACGAAATAAAAAAGTAATTAGTGCAGGTACAAAAATGTGTGAATATAAGTGACATTAGTTAAATCATGTAGGTAAGTAGATACCAGTGGGTAGATAATTGATCAGGTAAATGCAAATCTGAACAGTACATCTGGAAATTGGCGGTCCTTACTTTTTGCGTCTCAGGTTACTGTGTTTAAAAAAAATCTACAGTTTACTTTTTTATGTATTGTTGAAATAATATATACAAAATACATCAATCAAAGTAGGGACCTGTAGGAATGTGTTTTGGCAGGAGTCTGATGAATAGAGACAAGAGACCTGGTAATTTTGAGGATCACATCAGTCTTGTGAGAGCACATCAATCTTGGGTAGGCTATACAAATATTGAAAAAATCAGCCCACAGTAAGGCAGATCATTTACAAAGGGAGAGTATAACATGACAGCAACGCAGACTAGAAGTGGATGGCCAAAAAAATATCCCCAAGAGCCGCAAGAAAAATAATTGATCAGGTAAATGCAAATCTGAACAGTACATCTGGAGATATGCGGTCCTTACTTTTTGCGTCTCAGGTTACTGTGTGTGCGTTAAAGATACGAGCACTAATCACTGGGCTCTAGAGACACCCCTGTTGCTTTGGCCCCAGGTGACTTCAGCATTTATATTGTATGCGGTTCAACATTAATTTCTGTGTGTAATACATAAGCCGTATGAATGACAGGGTTGTTCTGTACAAATAAACATTCACAGCTTTATCATCAGTATTTAAAAAATATCTACAAAAATATCTACAATAACATCTCGTGCACGTTTCATATACTTCACTAAATTGGTCACACTTTAGAAGCTTGGTCATGGCTATAACTTTGAATTAATATAACTGTATGTCTTGTATGGTGTCTACATTTCTGCTTCATCTTTGCTCTCTTATCCCATTTTCAGGCTTATCAAATTCCCACACACCTGTGAGGCCATCCAGTACATCTAGCACAGGAAGCAGGGGCAGGTAAGGACCACACTCGCCAAACATACTCAGAAATCCTTAACACTACAGCTTTCCCATTACTACGAGACAATGATCTGAAAATGTATGAATTGAAAGCACACTTTGTAGAACCCTGCCTGTAATGTTAACAGTACTGAGTTACATAACCTGTCTCCAGTTCCTCTTTACTTAACGAATGCAAGCAGAATAGTACTGGCCTAGGTTCAAATAGACTCTGGGCTCAGCCCACCTGCATCGATTTGACTATTACAATTTGGATTCTTAATATATTCACTCGGCACTGCCAGAAGAGGACTGGTCACCCCTCAGCCCGGTTCCTCTCCCAAATTTCCTGGCCACTGAAGTTCAACACCACAGTTGTTTGCTCCTTGGGGTTTAAGGCCAGGTGTTTTGTAAAAGCACTTTGTGACAAATGCTGATGTAAAAAGAGCATTATAAAATACATTTGATTGATTGATAGTCCATGGGGGTTCAGGCTGGGGGAGTAGTCCTACAAATGTGTAAAGTCTGTAAAAGGCGATCACATGTCAATGCATGCTGATATTCAGACTGGCGAGAAAGTTTAAATGGGGAATATCTCAGGCACTGAACAGTTTTGAGAAAAACATTATTTGAAACATTAGTTTAAAACTTTAACCACATGTCTTCTGGTCATTAACTCTTGTGTTTATGCTAATAGTACTGTTAAAATACATATGGCCCCTTTAAAACAGTGACACTTCGATAGGATGGACAGAAGATAGCATTGCATATTTTGGACTATATTGTCATAAATGTGAACATTTATTGATTAATGTCTAAGGAAGGTCTTGTTTGCTTGTTTGCGTGTGTACAGCTGTGGCTCTGCAGGTAGGCCTGGGCAAACAACTGCCCCAATCGAACAGCTTGTCAAAGTGAAGCAGGAGCCTGGAGCTGAGGAAGAGTGTGGCTTCTCAGGGAAGACCTCTAATGTCAAAACGGAACGAGGGAAGGATGGAGGGAGGAGCGCCTGCATGGTAATACTCCTGTAACTGCCTATTTCTTTCAGCTTTCCAGTAAAACTAGTCTAGTGCCATGATGACACCAAACGGTCAAATTAACATGACTATCAGGTAGGTTTAGGTACCTACCTGAGCCATTGTTGCTTGGGACTGTTAAATGTTTTATTGAATTTTAACTGTACTTGCGCCTTTGAACTGTACTCACTCTGCCACAATGCAGCGTAGTGGGAGACTAGCCGGGCAAAATGGCTTATTTTCTCTGCATTGCTTGTATAGAAGACTTTGGTAAATTTGCTGTCTTTACATGCTTAATTAAAGCTGATAGTATTTCAGCCACATTCAAATATACATATTAGCCAAACTGAATCAGAAACATGTTTGGTTGAATGCAAGGGTAAAAGGTAAATTCTGCGTTAAGGCTGTCTACGACAGGGAGGATAGTTAAGTACATGTACCGTTTTACTTCTAGCACTTTCCTAAGTTCTTTGAGTCCTTTTCTAGTTACTCTCTGTGGGCTATGATCTTATTCAAGTTATTTGAAGAAAGTAACTTACCCTTATATTTCACTCTGTTCTAAAGTATTCGCACTACCGCAGTTATGCGGGCAACATTTATTTCAAACAACACAATGTGTATACTTTCCTATTTACACTGTATGAGTGTGAAGTAGTGTGCTGAGTTATGTTGGTGATGGCGAAACAGTAAATATATGTTGCTTTGGGTAACAGGGCTGGGTAATTGGTTTGATTATACAGTTATTGTCATGTTTTTATTTCATTGGAACAGCTTGTGATAGCATAGCCAGCCAGGTACAGTACCAGGCAAAAAATCTTGCCAGCTATCCAAAATTCAGTACACACAATTTCTATCAATTTGGATTGGATGGATTGACAGGGATTTCTGTACAAATATTGGATTTTTCTAGAAAATAACTAGTCTTTTAAATTATAATATAATGTTCTGGCACCGACCACTTTTTTGGACTTGGTATTGGAAACGTGAAAGCTCTTTGAATTCTTTGCTATTTTTGAGACAGGTCTACGGCTGTGCCACAATGCAGCAATTGTAAACCTTGCGACCACTTGGTGCTCTTTTACCCTCTATTTGCTAACTGTCCTCCTGCTGTGTTTTGTTGACCATCCACGGCTAGCGTCTGCTGCTTTTGTTTTGTTACTTTATTGCTAATTCCTAGACACTACGTATAGTTCCCTTCTAAGAACTTGTCAGTGTGAACGTGACAATCGGGATGAGGTGCTAATTGACCTAACATCTGAGTGCGACCCAAGTGCCTGTGGGCTTGTTTAGACCCTGAGAGAGAGGAAAGAAATGATCGACTTGTCTCAGTTTTAATCATTTCCATTGCATTTGAATTTACATGGGCATGTTCGAGATGCACAATGTTGGAATATGGCCTTCAGTTGTGGGAAAATCAAGTCATATACATGCTGTCTGCAAAGAGAGTTGATGCAGTTCGGGCAGAACTGTCTTGACAATTGCAAATACTCCAGTGAGGTTCTCTCGAAGTTAGCGTCTCAAGTTGTCAATATCTGCGGGTTGACAACAAAATAATTTAGTGTCACAAATAGGGCTGTCACGATATCAGATTTTCATGACACAATTATCATGGCTGAAAGAATTCACAGTAGCTGTATTATTGCGGAGTCTATTGAAAATTTGAAGAAAAAAATCCAATCAGTCAAACTCATGTTCAACTTTAATGTGTTGTTTTTCTCTCTTTTTTGGCAAATTAATTGCACTTATAATACAAGTTTATGGAGGTGGAGAGTCTGTAACCATAACTATACAGATAAAAAACAGAAGTGTACAGAAAAATATTACATTTAATGGATAGTGGAAATACAACCAGATGAACTAATAAACAAAGAATTCACAAGGCCTAACACAGAGAGGTTTTGGAAAAATAGGCTACAAAAAGGCGTTCATTTAAACGCAAGTGTATATGTCCATTCTCGTAGTTGAAGCACATGCATCATTTGTCGATGAATAAGCGATGGAAAAACCAAGAGGTGTTTTGGGAAACTACGACATCCTTGTTTCTATGTGAATATGCTACAAAAAGTGCATAGGTGCAGTGTCCTTGTTTAAGCACATGCATCATTAGTCTATAATTGACATGAATAAGAGTAAAAAAAAAAACAAGAGGGGTTTTGGGAAAAATACAACTTCAGTTTTGCCTAGTGAATACGATATCAAATGTGTATTATTAACATGATATCAATATTTCATATTTTAAATATCACGGTTATCGTCAATACCAATTTATAATGACACCCCTAGTCCCAAGTCAATTCAATAGGTATTGAAAAAATGTTGCGTGATCTAAATAACCTCTATGTGCCACATTTTCAATCCCCATATGTATACTATTAGGTTGTAGCCCCAGACGATTGTGTTTATTTGAGCATAATTTAGTCCTACTGGACTACCCTAATAACAAAATACCTGTGGAGAAAATACTATAACATTTCATGATATAGCTTCAGGTAGCCTATAGGTAGCGTTCTTTGCAAGCCTGCATTACCTGTATGGAAACTGAAAATAGGGTTTTACATTTGGACATTATTTACAGCTGTTTTACTTGGTCTAAAACCATGGGATGAATAGGTCATTCTTAGTTGCATTGAATTGTGTTGTATGGTTCAAAAAGTTAATTTGTTATCATTATGGCCTACAGAGAATTACCTACCAGTCTGCCTATTATTAGTTGTGTATTCGAGCCTGTTTCACAATCTAGCACTACACCTTTTAGTCATGAATAGGCTTTTTACTTATGTTTCAAAGACAGCACAAAATGCTGTTGTCTTCAAATGCTATTTTGGGAAGTTGTATCTTCCCCATTCCCTACTAATATTTAACATATTACTGATCTGATGACTCACTAACTAGCTAAGAATGTCAACAAATGTGTTGCATGCGCAGCTTTGCGCTCTGAACTGAGCACTGTATCTTCACCCTTGTGAAAGATTTCTTGTGGTCTACCGTCAATAGAATTCTCTATATTACTTTATGGATCTGCTTACAACAAAAGCTGATACTCAATACTTGCAGATTTTTGGGGGGTTTGTTTGACGAAAAGGGTTCTTTTGAGATTTACATTAGAGATGAAGGTTGAACCATTCTATTAATGCAAACAAATAGGGCAATCTCGGTGAGGCTGGTTCTTGTGTTATCTGAACACATGGCATTTTTGTGCCAGCATCCTGAAGATTTGATCATGCGTGGCCCTCTGTTATGGGTGCTTCAACATTAGTCCAAACGCATGCCAACTGATATCCTGCCTGTCGCTTATCAGTCAACCCACCCTCCATAGAAAGATGTCAGATTCGGTGGATCATTTATATATAATTGAATATATTCTAATCTGCTCAACCGTGTTTACTACTGTTCGGGATCAGACTACACTACATCAAGGCAAAAGTCACATGTTGGAGGTGTCAGTGAAAATGCTGTAGACAAGTGTCAAGCTTGAAGGGCACAACTTCCCTATTCCCAAACCCAGGGCTGCCCGACCCTGTTCCAAACCCAGGGCTGCCCGACCCTGTTCCAAACCCAGGGCTGCCCGACCCTGTTCC
>JACXGJ010000350.1:0-12534 GCA_016801105.1 Esox niger
AAAGCCCATCATCCTCCTCTCCCCCTTTTGTTCTTTCATTCACTATCTTCACTTCCTGGTCCACATCCACCATTCTGTCAGCCTGGGTCACACAGGGCCTAGCCGGGTTTTGCGTCTCAATGTAGTCCAGTTCTCTCTCTACGCGGTCCACCCGGACCCCCGCCCCCTCCAGGTCTTGGCGCAGGTCACTGTGATCCTGTGATCACAACTTAATTGTGAAGATTTCTGTAAGAATGTAGCTGTAAGATGCCCTCTGTAACCCATTGGATTTGCATGTTGTATATTCGGGATCTGCGCTGCACCATTGTGAAGTTTAGGTTTCAGGGATGTTAAATAAATACTTCCAAGAAAATGATTAAGGCATTTCGAACTATGGGTGACCTTTGCTATCAATTGATCAAAATAATATATTTTTCCTGTTCACTTAACTACAACATTATAATTCATATAAAAACATATTATCATCATTAAAAAATAATCAAAATAAGTATCTAATAAGAAATAAACAACTGTGGAGCTACAATGCATTGGAATCAAAGCAGCAGCTCGAGCAGGAAACAGTGTGTATTTGATTGACAAGGGAGCAGGAATTTTTAGCAAGAGAGTTGATACAGGTTGGCCTGGTAAACTACCTTGGTAGTTTTTTATCATCTTCTTTAATTACGTAATCGCTCTCTTCACCACATCAACCCAGAAACACTAAACATACAATTGACTGGTACCACTGATAAGTAAATTGTGCATTTTTATTTTTTGGCATAGATCTGGGGAAGATTATAAAAAACATAGGCTTCATCCTTCTGAAACTGAATATTTCGTTTGGAACCACCAAGACTTTTCAGAGAGTTAGGGTTAGGGTAACTAAGTATCTGGGCCAGAAGGGCCTTGGTCAAGGTAGCGAACAAGAAACCACTGGCCAGTCAACAAGAGCTTCAGAGTTTCTCTGAAGAGTTGGGAGAACCTGCCAGAAGGAAAACCCTCACCGCAGCACTCCATCAATCAGGCCCTTAAGAGAAGCACAGGACTTCAGGCTGAGGCGAAGATTCATCAGCACGACAACAACCGGAGGCACACGGCCAACCCAACGCTTGAGTGGCTCCGGGACATGTCCTACATATCTTCAGTGATTGAGTAATCATCATTTATTTGACGACTTGACAACAACCTGACCCACACAGCCAAGACAACACTGGAGTGGCTCCGGGACGTGTCTGTCAATGTCCTTGACTGGCCCAGACCGAGCTTGGACTTGAACCTCATTGACCAACTGTGGTAAGATCTGAAGGATGCGGTTCACCGTCATCTATCAACATCAATTCAAGGTCAAACGAGAAACAGTGAAGTATACATTGCAACATCTGTTACAGCACTGGCAAGAATACAAGTTTTGGTTACTTGTGACTGGATAACAACAAGCTATATGCGTTGCGATTTTGAAAATCTAGAGCATGACATATATTGAATGGGATTGAAGATAATTGGTCTTTATTCAGTCCTTAAAGAAACATTATATTTGTTGAATAATCCTGGGTTAAGGGAACAGTGCCTAGACTTCATAGCATTCTGTTATGTACACCTGGCCTGCCCTTAAACATGTTTTAAGCACCTCTCCACACTACAACAAAATAACTATGTTTTACCATGATAACGGTCAACCTCTGTTTAACTTCACCACATTTGAGGTAAACTACAAACTATGCAATTGAAAAGTAAGCTCTTAAGACTTCAAACATGGGAGCCCAGTGTCATTTGAAGGCTAACCACTTTCTAAACTCTTCAGAAACGACTTTCACAAACCCCTACTGTCTAGCGAGACGAGAGCCTCTGATTGTCTGCTCCTATCATCTTACAGAACTGATGTTAACCTTGTCACAGCCTTATTATTTTCTTGGCCACAGAGAGGCAGACCCAACGGTTGAGTGTCACCATAGCAACAAAGTGCCAGCTGCCTGTGAAACCCTTATATGGTCGTGTGATCTGGCCCTATCTGTCTGGCATGCAGACGGAGGAGTGACTAGCTAGTACACAGTGTCTGAACTGGCTCCATGTTCGCTGTGTATTGTGGATGATTTGTATTACATTGTGTACTGTGGTGGATGATTTTAACTGACAACATGTTCATTGTATACTGTGATGGATGATTTTAACTGACACCATGTTCATTGTATACTGTGATGGATGATTGTAACTGACACCATGTTCATTGTATACTGTGGTGGATGATTTTAACCAGCACCCTGTTCATTTTACTCTGTAGTGGATGACTTTAATTGGTACCTTGTTCATTATATATTGTAGTGGATTACTTTAATTGGTACCTTGTTCATTATATACTGTAGTGGATTACTTTAATTGGCACTTTGTTCTTAATATACTGTGTTGGATGAAATTAACTGGAACCCTGTTCATCTGTAGTGGGTGACTAACTGGCACGCTGTTTACTTTAGTGGGTGACTTTAACTGGCACCCTGTTCGTCTCGAATGGATGACTTTAACTGGCACCCTGTTCGTCTCGAATGGATGACTTTAACTGGCACCCTGTTCGTCTCTAATGGATGACTTTAACTGGCACCCTGTTCATCTGTAGTGGGTGACTTTAACTGGCACCCTGTTCATCTGTAGTGGGTGACTTTATCTGGCACCCTGTTCATCTGTAGTGGGTGACTTTAACTGGCACCCTGTTCATCTGTAGTGGGTGACTTTATCTGGCACCCTGTTCATCTGTAGTGGGTGACTTTAACTGGCACCCTGTTCATTGTACACTTGAGGATCAATCAATCCACCAAATGTATTTTATATCGGCACTTGTCACAAAGTGCTTTTTCAAACAGGATGAGTTTAGAGGCTAATTGGGCTTTGGTCCAATGTAGTGCACTACAGAGTAAAGGGGATCATCCACTGTGTTATTTCCCTTTGTCGTTTTCACACAAGTGGTTTCTGTTGTTCAAATTGTTTAATTAAGTATTTGCATCATTGACAGATTTGGTCTGGACAAGCACAAATAATGAATTAGTATATCAATTAGAGGCACATTAAAATAACCTATGGCTGGGTTCAGAACAGTGTGTAATTTGAACATTTTGAGGTGCTGGATTAAAAAGTGAATGCAGATCCTGGAAATCTTTGGAACAAGGTGCGTAATCATCTAGATTTCTACAGATTATGGAAAATTCATATTCCTACCTTTTCTACTTTTTATACCTTAATGGTCAAAATTACTCCACATAACATATCACCTTAACTGTCAAATAATGTGCAGGTCTCAATAGGTACCACCAAGTCCATCTGGATCTGGCAGAAATTAAGCACTGGTTCAGAGGTGTGGTAGACATTGGAGATGGTTTGAGAATTGGTTTGTTCAGTGTTTCAGTGTTTTCTCTCACTATTCATTGAGGGGTGCTTAATCAATATTTTTTTGATGGAGCGCAACCCTTTATAACATAAATGTGTCAAAAAATAGAGATATTTTTGGACATATTTAAGTAGTAAGTTAATAATAAAATTACAGTAGACCTAACTGTCCACAAGATGGCTGTAAAGGATCGGCTACTGGTGGGCCTGGTTATGTTTCCCTGGAATTATGATGATGATGTTCAGCAAGTAGGTAAGAGTTGCTGTGTAAAAATGATTGGTGTTCTGACTGTTGACTAACATTGTTTTAATCAGATTAAAAAGAAAGGGAGTTACATTACAGTTAAGGAGATGCACTGAGGGTTTTTTACCTGCAGTATATCTTGGATGGTTGGGAGATTCACCTGTAAACTTCATTCAAAAAGCACACATACTTCATACATTTCATTGCATTTATGGTACATGACCTCAACTCATCACTAACAACAGATTCAGGGACTGCCAAAAGCAGACCATAATATCATAGTATAATCACTGTATGTGTGTGTGTGTGTGTGAGAGAGTTTATAGTTTATAGACATATATGTTTATATACATATTCATGTCTATGAATGTTGATCCACTCACCCTCATAAAAAGCCCTGGAAACACCTAAGAAAAAATCTCCCTGGCCCTCATAACAAACCAGAAACCCAAACCAGCACAGACACATGTAAATGAGGCATTCTTTATTGGCCGTACATATTGATCTAGTGGGCCAGAGAAGAGACGACCACTTAGAGCCATATAATATATCAGACCATTGTGACCAGCAGCCCTAAATCCTTTGGGCTCTTGTAAATAGCTTTAATACACCCAAGGCGCCAAATCACTTGACCTCCGTTAGCCCCACGGTTTGGGAGCTTTCTGGCTGACTGAGCGCTCTGGTGCCAGCCCCTCTCCTCCCATTCCCTGGCTGTCAGTCCAGGTAATAGTCAAGGCCTTATTAGTAACATGCTTGCTCTGGGGCTTCTTTTCCCTGGCTCCAACCTCAGGGTGCATTTAATCAGTCACTGAGAGGAGAGAGGTAAGGAGAGAGGCAGCAAGAGAGGTAGAGAGACAAGGCGGCTGCTCCTCTGACCCTGGGTGCCTCTGTCTCGCTGTTTGTCTGTCTCTGTCTCTCTCTGTTTCCGCCTCTTGTTTCTGTCTCTATGTCTGCCTGTCTCTGTTTCTCTCTAAACTCTTTCACTGTCATAGTCTTTCAGTGTTTTCTTTCATCCTTGTCACCCTTTTATATTATTTAGAGAGATGTGTGTGTGTGTGTGTGTGTGTGTGTGTGTGTGTGTGTGTGTGTGTGTGTGTGTGTGTGTGTGTGTGTGTGTATTTTGCTGGGTAATAATGTGTATCCGCTTCCTGTCTCTCCTCAGTCTTCTTCCTTCACGTCGTTAACACTGGTCTTGAGCCCCTGTCTTTACAACTTCAACCTTGAAGTCATAATCCCATTAGCCTCTCAGAGCGTCTTAGACAGGGGTTTTCAAACAGGGCTCCTCTGACTCTGGGGATCTGCAGGGAACTGCCAGGGGGTCCACTGAAAAATTGGGAAAGAAATCTCAGCCCTCAGTGTTTTATTTTTCACTAAAATAAATATTTGTTTTATAAAAGGCCATGTCTTACAGGAGCTTGTTCTGAATATTTCTGTCTTTCTTATCCACCCACACTGACAATCATATTCTTCAGCTTATTTACTTTATGACTTCAGTTATGAAAAACAAATGTTGCCTTCAATTTGGCTACAAATAACTTAAATGGGTATGAAGTCCTGGGCCACGGACTGCCTGCTGGCTCGAGACACTGCTCCGGTACCGATTGCCAGACACCACCTGAGAGAACAGCCCATGTCAAATAATGTGAGTGTTCCTAGCAACACCATGTCATGGGTTTTTGTGACATCTACAAGCACACGATTATCTTCCTATGTCGAACCTCGTAGCGTAGGCAACCAATTTTCGTGTACAAGACACGACTTTTCTGCAGGAGTAAGAGCAAAATAATGAATTGTTTGTATTCTTTTGTTCTTTTGTTACCTCACATGTAGCCTATACTCAGACCATTGTTACGCAGCCGGAAATGTATTCCCATCCAATTCCAGATGTGGGATCAATAACCAATGTTTGTATTAAATGCATTATAAAGGCGTTTGGGGTAATACACACAATAACCTGAAGCTGTTGTTGAAAGAAACTAGGAAGTTGTGTAATATACATAAAAACTAGATCTGTATATATAAGAAAATGTTCCTGTGCACGAAATAGCCTTTTATATTCACTAGAAAATCGTGTTCTATACATGAAAAAAATGCCTTTTACGTGTGCATGTCACAAAAGTGTTATACGGAATTTGTGTAGATGTCACCAAATCCTGTGATACTGTGTTGTCCTCAGACACCCCCCTGCTTCGTAACCTATGCAACGACCAATTCTCTGTCTCCTTGGGGGCCGTTTTTCTGTCACGTGTGTTTGCGCTCACTGAGCTGTGGAGGCCTGGGACTGAGAGGACAGTTGCCCCGGGCAGAAAGGAAAATCCCTGACAAAGCAGTGGTTACTAGAACCTGCGCCGAGGGCTGCACACAGACTCAGCAGCGGCTTGACCACACAAAATGAAGACACAGTGGGTGAGAATATCCCGGGAAAAGTCTGGTCCCGGCTGTCCTGAGACAGGGGCACACAGCTGTTAGCCATACTGTTCTTCTCTCTACCTCAACATCTCTCTCTCTCTCCTTTTCGCTACTTCTCTCCTCTCTGCCTCTACACCACTTTCCTTCTTGCTGCCTGTCTCTTGCCTTCTACCGCTTGCTCCTTTTCTCTACCTCTATACTCTCTCCTTCCTTCACTCTTTATGTACTTTATATACATGTCTCCTCTATACACCTCTCTATTTTCTACCTCTATACCTCTCTCCTCTTTAACTCTACACCCCTCACTCTCTCCTTCGCTCTACCTCTATACCTCTACTCATCTCTCTCTCCCTTTTCGTTACCTATATACACACACCTCTCGCCTTCTCTATCTACCTGTACATATTTCTCTACCTAATTATTTGCCTTTATCCATCCACCTGTGAAACTCTCTCTCTTTACCTCAATCTCTCTTCTCTTTCTCTCTGGAGGATGAATTGGTGTTTAGGTTTTAAGTTTAGTTTTTTCGTTATTTGTGTGTCTGTTGAATTTTGGAACCAATTAAGGTGTTTTAAAACTCAAACTTTTTCTCTCCCTTCTCTCTCCCTCTCATTCTCACACTCTCATTTTTACCTTCTCCACCACATTCTCCTCTCTCTCCCTCCATCTCTCTCTACTTCTCGAGCTCCTTCTTTGTCACCCTTTCAATGCTGGACTCTGCCTTTTATGACAGCCAATTGCATGCTAAGAATAAAAAAAAGAAACATCCTATTAAACCCAACTGTCTGTTGAATCTCTCAGACGTTTTCTGGGGAAACGTGTATCAGAAGACAGACTTGGGTGAATAACCATAAAACAAGCATTTACACACTTGCTGCATGATACATGTATTACAAGGTACAGTAAATGGATGGAACAGAGGTGTTTTTTGTAAACCTACCTCATATGATTAGTAATCTTACCTGAGGACTTAGTCCCTAGCTCCCCAAGATAATACCTGGATTTAGCTCAGAATGGCATGCGTGACGCAGGGCTTTGAACCTCAGGCGGTCACACTGACATGGACCTTAAAGTGATCTCACTATTGCTTTGTGATGCATCCATGAGATCTCTTTCCCACCTAGGTGGCGTACAACACACCACCCCACTGAACAGGTTCTCACGTCCGCCTCTCACATCAGTGGGCTTGACATGTTTCAGCATTGGCCTTGTTGCCGTTTCTCCCCTGGGAGCTGGCTGAATGGTGCACATGGACAGAAGGCGGGTCTACCTGTGCATACCATTATATCTCACAAAGCACTCATTACAGGAGAACTCCCATCTCCTTCTACACCGGCGGAACATGTTACCTCATGTTCTCCTCCGCCTGTTCCAAGCATCTCACCGCAGTTCATCTCCGCAACACTCATCCCCAGGACCTCCCTGGCACGACTCTTCGTTCCTTACTATGACTCACCTGAGTGAAAGGCCTCAAACTCTGATTAATGATGGCTTCATGGGTGCCAGGTAGGTTGTGAAATTAACAATGTATGGGCAAGGCAGCCTATTTCTGTCAGCAAAGTTAAACCTGTCTCTCCTTTCCAGGATCACCTGTAGGCCTCCGTTCATCAAAATGTAGACACGGATAATGTTTTACCTTCCTTCCTCAGATAAAATGTGGAGATACGTGCTATTGGTAAAAAACATGCACCTATTATAAATTGACGCTAACAGACGTAACACCATGTGAAAAAGCGATCATTACCAGTGTCATTGTGTAAAATGCAAGTAATTGTGCTGAGAATTATCATCATGTGTTATTCTGTGGGAAACAAGCATTTAACCCTGTTGTGAGGTAGGGCGTAGCTCGTTTACAAGATTTCAATTACATGGTATGTGCCACCTTGCCTGGAACAGTGAAAGTAGGAAAGCATACAACCAGGTGATTTAACTAAAGGGAACTGTGTAATTACGGAACATTTCTAAGCCCTCTTATTCCAAATACCCACTAGTACCTGTTGCTTCATAGCAAGGTGAACGCTAAAACCACAATGACCAGTAATGAGGGAGTTTTTAGAGGGGAGATTGGATCAAGTAGATTCACAGGTTCACAGGTCTAAAGAGTTGTGAATTGTGGGGAAATACAGTGGCAAGTATGGTGAAAATTTGCCCCAGACAAAATCTCTGTAAAGCATGCTCCAGGGAGAGTGCTATTCACAATAGTTCTTAGCAGTCTGTATTTTGGATGTCTTGAGTGGTCCTAAGTCTAAGAGAACTTAATCTCACTGGCCAGAATCATTTTCCTTACTGCGGCTGTGGGAACAGACAGACTGTGTATGGTACATGTCATTCTCCTGATCTACAGCCAGGCCTAGGTAGGAATCTCTTATCTGAACACCAGTGTCACAACAACAGCATCCCTTTAGACTGGTGTAAAGAAGATGTGGGGAGAGAGAGACTTGTCAGCAGCTGTTTCAGCCCGTTGGACGGTGTGGAAAACCTCTGTCATAACCTACCTAATGGTAATTGCCAGGAGCGCTAAGAGCCGGCTGGATGAGTGTCTTGTCTGTGAGTAAGGGAGACATCCTCTCAGAATGTTTAGCGGGTTAGATGAGGAGACTAGTGTTCAAACTGCTTCGGCAGAATTGACAATGAGGGAGAAAAAGAGAAAAGAGAAAGGGAAAGAGAGGGAAAGAGAGACAGAAAGAGTGAGACAAAGTGAAAGGTCCAGGGAGAAACAGAAATAGATAGAAAGGGAGTGAGAGCACCAGGGAAAAACAGAGACAGAGATCTGGAGTGAAACAGTGTCAAAGGTCCAGGGAGAAACAATGAGAGTAGAATAGAGGGAGTGAAAGGTCCAGGGAGTAACAGAGTAGAAGGGAGAGAGTGAGAGGTCCAGGGAGTTACAGAGTAGAAGGGAGAGAGTGAGAGGTCCAGGGAGTAACAGAGTAGAAGGGAGAGAGTGAGAGGTCCAGGGAGCAGCAGAGAGAGAAAGTGTCAGGGAGGGATGCCACCCGCCCACCCCAGCCAGTCAGACAGTCTGGCTGCACAAGGATCTCCAGCACTCAGCGTCATATGATTCCCAGGGTCAAAGGTTATCCCTACTGATGAATATCGGGCTGAGGCCAGTCTCTCGCTCACAAAAGAAAGGGAGTTGTTTTCACTCCCAGGGTCTGGAAAATGTATTTCAGGAATTCATTCTGCCAGCACAAGACTGTAAACCTCTCAAGCCAGAAGAGTTATGTCCACAAATATTGTATTTTTTAGAAATGGTTTTATCAGCCTGCCAAGAGATCTAGACAGTCTTTTTCATAAATACATTGATGTGTAATCCTCCTATGTTGTGCGTTGGAGTGCAGTAGGAGGTGACTGGTTCTAGTTCAACAAGATTCCAGAGGATTAAATTGAAGACTGTATTCAGAGTGAGCATAAACTGGCCTTTTCCTTTAACCTCCAGAAGGACTCATCCCACACCCAATCAAACTAGTGCCGTGTCTAAGTGAGCGTCGCTGAGATATCTAAACCACTATGAACAGAATAATCACAGCTATTTCAAATAACACTGTCAGCAGGATTTCAACTAAAAGCTTCTGACTTAACACAGCTGTCTCTGAAAGTAAGGCTGTATGTGATTTGACATGTTTTCAAATGGAAGATTAAGCACCGATAGAGAGGCATGCCAATAATAGTATTTTACCAAATTAACCAGAAACGTTGATCATTTTAGTAATTTATGCAATCTGTGGTACATTTGGTAATTTTAACTCAAATTACTTTTTGTAGTCATATATGCTGTAGTTTTGCCTTTTGATGTCTGCATTCCTATTGTACATGCAGACAGTGGATGTATGTGGTTCAAAACGAAACCCATACTCCTGTATAAATGCCAAACATTTCCTGACATGAGAGAAAGGATTTCAGAAAAGCTTTTTATGACATCATGTTTTAAATGATCTTATTTGTAAGTATTATATATTTACACACACACACACACACACACAATTTAGACACTCCATCTCTCCATCTTTTCATCTCTTCTTCATCTTCGTCTTCTCCAGGAGTTCCTGGCTGGTCAGAAGGCAGGTCGTCACCAGGCAAAGGATCGTCGTTCCCCTCCACACAAATCCAAACCAAAAACGATAGGATTGTGCTCACACATTTTTCACGAGTCAGGGAGTTGCCAGGTTAGCGGTTCACAGTTTAACACAGTAACTAATAGAGAAATGAGTGATGGCAGGCTGGAGGGAGGGGGGTTGGGGGTTTTGGGGAGGTGAGGAAGATGGCATGAAGGCTATACTGTACAAAGCAACGCCAAGCCCACTCCACATTCCATCACCAACGGGAGAATGAGAACTCTAGATGGATTGTTGACAGTACACTTTCTGAAGCAGTGGCAACATCTTGTGCTGCCATGAAATTTTCACAAAAAATCATATTTAACCAAAAAGAGGAAATTGGCACACAATAGGAATGTGACATAATATTAAATGCCAGAAAGATAGAAAGAAAAGCCTAAACCGACATGCCTGCAAAATGTCTTTGTTGGGTTGTTACATAATAGCCTTGCGGAAGTTTTTTCTAGTTCCTGGTTTCTTCCGGGGTTGTCTAAAATATGATTTTTGTTCATATTTGGGACATTGTATCTAGTTCCTGCGTAGATCTTGTCTAGTTCTTTATCCAGGTTTTAGGTTGTTTTAGACAACAATTAAAAATCGTCTCAGATTGCTTGATTTAAATGGGTAAATTAAACTATAGTATAGAGTTAGGAAAATTGTTAAAGAGTATGGAAAGTAAGGTGACAGTAATAAGAAAGCTGCAAGGTAAGAAAAACAAATGTTCATGTATCAAAGTGTCTGACATCACAGGATATCCTGGCCCTATAGATGCAAAACCCTTTTCATATACTCAGAAAAAAATTCATAATAATAAACATATTTATACAGCCACTTATGTGAATATCTGTGAACTCTGTATTGATCAAATTTAGTAAGTAATCTATTCCATTATCCACTGTGCTTTTGAATACTTTGGATGGATGAATAAAATGCAATAGAGCATTGAGGTTTCATCCACAATTTGCAAAGAAACCATCTCAATGGAGTATCTTTTTTAACAAAATAACTGTTCTTGAAATGGCATGACAACTTTAATTTTATTGTCCTCGACAGCATTCTGGTAACTTACAGGGAACCTCCCAGTGAATATTTGTATGGGACATCACACAACTTCCGAATGACTAGTGAAATGAATGCCCTGAAAACATAAAAAAAATCTTTATTAACGGAATGTGCCAAAATCTGGATGCATATCTTTGAATATTCTTCTGAGGCCATTTAATAGTATGAGGACAACATCCTGTCAAATCCAAACAGGGCAGTTCAATAATGGTCATTTGGAGACTATTTTGTAACATTTGTGTCTGTAGTAAACCAGGACCTTGTTCTTTGCTACATGATGTACATATAACTTCACATCCACCTAGTAACCTTCCTTTGACGTCCCATATTGGTCATATTCATTCCAGTTCATGTACAACAGATGAGTTACATCCAGGACTTGAAAAGTCTGAAAAGTCTCCAGGTTATCATGGAATATGAGAACAACATAGCAATTTGTAACATGGTCTAATGACCAACATCAAAATACCTTACTACAATGTTATACTATGACCTTAAACCTTTCCAGAACATCTCTTTATGGTCCTGAGGATACCAATATGTTGAAATGTTAGTGGGTTATGTTGCAGAATACAACTAATGTCTTTAGGACATCCCCTGATTTCTGGGATGGAACCTACACTGGCACGAGTGTTGTTTATGCCCAGGGACTAGCACTGAATCTGTAAACACATCTAGGCCCAGACGAGATCCAGACCATGACATTTCCATTCCATTAGCCCCTTTTCTTATTCCCAGCACCCTCACCAACAGCCCTCAAATTCCAACCCCGCCACCCACGTCGCAGCACATCAGCTTCTTTACCGCAGAGCCTGCTCCTCTTCCCAGCACCTCAGCTCCATCTACCCCTGCCTCTCTTCCCAGTAGCTCAGCCCCTCCACCCTGGCTTCTGTTCCTCTTCCCAGCACCGCAGTTCCATCTACCCCTGCCTCTCTTCCCAGTAACTCAGCCCCTCCACCCTGGCTTCTGTTCCTCTTCCCAGCACCTCAGCCCTCCAACCCTGCATTTCTTTTTCTTCCAAACACCTCAGCTGGTCTATATCTTACATCAGTCAGGGAAGATATAATAGGAGGGAGTTTTAGTCCTATTTACTACCACCTAATTATAATTAGACCAGTGAAGATGCCTCACATGTTTTTCATAACAAAATGATTGGCATTGTTGAATAAGGTAACCAGCATAAAGAGGGCAAGGCACAAATTAAGGCACGACACACACACACAAACACACACATACACACACAAACACACACACACCCAGAGAAGGCAAACAAAACCCCAGCCTAGCCAGGTTCCAAACAGGACACATTAGCTTTACCTGGATGTCTCAAGAGTGTGCTGAGGCTGCAATTGAAATTCTGCCATTGATTCAAGG